>CM055198.1:14551918-14784418 GCA_029224185.1 Karalla daura | reverse complement strand
AAATGAGCACATGAATATCCCTGGAGATCGTTTACCTGCATTGGAGGGAAAATACGATTTTTATGGTGGAGTAGACATTACAGTGGAGCTGCAAAGTAGAATGGATAGCCTTGGTCCAAAGCTTATTTAACACTCGATGTCATGCGGCTACATCATTTGTGCAGGCGGGATAACTCATTTGGAAAATGAAAAGTCCTTTGGAGTGATGTGTGAGATCTAATCGACTGAAATAGTATATGGTTTGCATATTACTCCTTGTCAGCCTGTTCACCGGGTGCAAAAATGGTTGGTTAATGTGTCAGGATGGATTGTCTGAAGAACTAACAATGGCTCCGTGAGAGAGGACAATTCATCTTGCTGCTCATTGCCAATCCAAAGTGCTCTCCATCTCAGATATGAAAAAGATCAAGAGAGACACAAAAGGTGTTAGGACAGTTGCAGCAGTAAATGAGATGATTGCTGTTTGCCATCCCATCTGCTTGATGCCTCGCAAACATCATTTGTTGTTGCAGTACTGCGTGTCAACCAAAGGGTGGTGCCCAAAGACAGAGCTTTCCGAAACCTGAGTCCGGTCACTTCAAGGGAATCTGGCTGAGGTTCATTCTTGGAGTCTGAATAAAACATGAGGCTTCTCTTACGCCTTCAGCAATGCAACAACATCAAGACTTCATTGCTGCTCGGCCAAAGTTGCTGTTGTTATTTTGTTTTTTTATTTTTTTCCGGCATTCATCTACTTTAAAGGCTATCACTCAGAGCAAGGTCTCAGATTGTATTGTGAAAATGTGAGAGCTCCAAGGCTGTTTCATTAATATAGGCCAACAAGGTATTAATAGACACAACAAGGGGAAAGGCATTCATGGCAAATTTACTGGCCTTCCTTTGTTGACTCATCACAGTGATATCTAGAGGCAGCAGTTTTTACGTCTGGCCCAGGTCTCTCCAGAGCTGTCCACCCACTCACAGCTCCCATGTAAATACAGTTGTTTGGTATGAGCTATACTTAAAGCCAGAGATTGGAGGCACTGACATCAGTCCAGTTCTATTTAATCAGCAGAGCGAAGCAGCGTCCCACACCATTAACCTTGTACCGTAGGAGTGAGAGGTTCATAAATGGCACAGTCCAGACAGAAATACAAGGCAAAGCCAACTGTTTTCATGGACATACTGTCTGCTGATGTTTTCAGTTCATTGTATGACACCTCATCCATATATAAGATATAGCAGAGAGTTCAAAAGGATGCATTTGCTGATTGTCCAGGAACAGTATCTTTTCTGCAGACGAGGATGCAATAGATGGATTTTTTTAATTATATACTTTTTTTTTCTCATTCAAAGCAACACACGTACACATATCTTTTAAGGTGCACCGTGGATCATTTCTGTGGACGCTTTAAATGACATTTCAAATGTGTTGATTGATGCATTTGCATGTGAAAGTGTCTGCTCTGACAGACAGATCCAAATGATGGCTGTGTAAAATGCCATAAAAATGCCTGAATGCTTGAGAAAACTGCTGGTGTCTATTCCCCTGAAGAGGAGAGGTTGTAATGGATGGTTTGATGTCCTGCTGTCTCCTGCTGAAAATGTGGGTTTCTTTTAACGATGACGGTCTTGACAAAACTAAGTACGTTGGTTGCTTAATCACAATTCATCGCCCATTGTAATACCCTGAAAAGCACTTTTCGTGCTCAGAAATTGTCTGATGCGTTGTATCACATTCATTTTCAAATATGATTGGATGCTGTTTTAATTAGGTGAACAAAGAGCTGCAAAAAAATGTAAAAAGCAACATTTTTAAACAATCAATTATCAAAACAGAAATGACAAAAAACTGTGCTCAGCCCCAGGTCTATGAGGATTTCCTTATTTATTAAGTGCACAGACAGAGTAAATTAGCTATGCCAAGGTAAAATCTTGGTCTTGAATGGATTTTCTTCTGTTATATTTGTGATATTTTTGATATGAATGATTAATCAAGTATTGAGTGATGAATAGATAAGGAAAATGATGAATACCATTGTCAGTTTCAGCCTGAGCTGATGCTATTAAACCCATGAGCTAGAGTTCTTCCCTTAGACTTTAAAGCCAATCATCTTTTTGTGGGCACTTCTGGCAAAAAAAAAGGCTATTTCTCACTCGTCTTCCAATCTTCCTCTGAATTCAAACCGTAGTCCTCACAGTCTCAAGTCTGCTTTTCAAAGGTCAGAGAATAGCTGGGAGAAATAACCATCTGTTTCACTGTTGTCTTGTGTACTCTGTTTGGGGATGCACAATACATCTTGCCATGTGCAGAGCAGAGAGAGGTACACTGTCAGGCTAAAAAAACTGAGCTGAAAATCAGCAGAGCATCAGCCTGTACTCTGCCTCCCCTTTTTGATAATGAGAAAACCCGATTTTCCATCTTTGCCAATGCATGCTTATCTGCGGGAGAGTAGTTGTCGCTGATTTGAATTTGCTTCGTGGAAACACTGTTTATGTGTCAAGCAATCATATGCTGTATATCAAAGTTTATACAAGGTAAGGAAATGTGTGAACATATATATATATGTATATATATTATACTGAAGTAAAGCTGGTGTCAAAACTAGTGTGGCAGTATTATATTAAAGAGACACAATGGAAACACGGGTCACTGGTTATCTCTGAAATTTCAAGTTCTGGTTTTTACTTCATTAACCTTGTGTCATTTTGTCTTTTATCTCTGATGAGTGTCAATGCTTGTGCAGCAGAGCTGATCTAAATTTGATTTCCAACATTGAAAATCTTTCATCTCACTGTCTGTGTTTTCAGGTATGGTTAAAGTGCTTGAATGCACTCGGGTGGGAAAATCAGGTGGGCTCCCTTTCCAAGACTCTTAGCAGCCACAATTTTTGCAAAAGCAGTGCAACTCTACCGCCATTACACAACGCAGCGCCTGGTATCATGGCATGCCACTCACCTGTGACTGCATGGAGGTGGCAGACACACAACACCAATGTCAAATAGATACACAGGCTGCCAAACACACAGTGTGACAATATGAAAGCTGACCAAATGGCCAAATGGTACACACTTAAAAATCTGAAGAATTACCACAGGGTCACAGGATAAAATGCCCATATGTCAATGAAAAAGGCAATACACTAACAGGATAAAGAAAGATGATGTGGCAAAGAAATAATTTGTTCTTCTGCCTATTTCAGTCAGCTTTCTGAGCAGCATTACTGTAACACAGCAACAAGCAGATGTCTTTATTTCTTAAATACATTCGGTTCCATTCAGTTGCTTTTGCTGCAGCTTGTGCTACTGGCTTTTGGCAGGAGCGGCTGTAAATGGATGAAAAGCGACATTTAGTTTTGTTTTCAAAAATTGCAACATTTTATTACCAGCCAAAAATATAAAGCATCATCACGTCATCATGACATGGCAGTTAAAAAAAAATGGGTGAATCTGAGCAGATGTGACTCATACCTCCATTCAGGTGCGCATGCAAATGAAGGAACACAATTGGCGATTTGGTTTCGTTTCTGGTGAAATGTCACCATACACGCTGCTGGCTCATCCTCAATATTCGATTACTCCTCCGAATATAGAAGAGTGGGTGTGTAGCCGTATTGCTCCAGTTAGTTACCACTTGGCAGTTCATGAACAGGTCACTGAGCGAAGTCACTTGATCATTCATGTTAGTGGCAGACAAGATATCCAATCAGCACAAAGCCAGGTTGTTGCCAGATGCGCATACGACGGATCTGTGCAGAAACAGACCTGAACATTCCCACGTCTAAAAGTAAGGCCTCATAAAATAGCATCTGAAGCATTTCCCATTAAACTCCATTGGTCCACTGCTTCTACTGTATACTGTAGGTGCAGAAATGTGAAAAACCTACAGTAGAAATCATAATGAAAAAAATGGTAATGGAATCACCAAAATTTCAAAACAAACAACAACAAAAACTCTATTTAAGATATATTTTAAAAAAAAACAACGTTTTGGACAGACTTTTTCGCTTGATGAAATATCTTGAAATGAGATGTGAAGTGATTAATTATACACTATAGTGTTAAAACAATAAGAAAATCATGTTATTATAAACTTACATGTTACACTTACACTTTCATGTAGTAATTGTACTTTACTGAAGTTTTAGATTTTGGAAATATTGTTTTTATTTTTTGAAAGACTGAAATGGTGATACATCTCACGTTAACACATTCAATCGTTCTTGGCTCCTTTTAAGTGATACAACTGTTGTGGTACTTTGGGTTTATTTTTTCTGATTATGTAGCTCCACACACTGGGAGAGTCGTGTCTTTTTCTGGTTCTGTGTGTCTGCTGCTTCGGTGTCCTCAGCTTGCACACTGTTAGAGTCATGCATGAACACTAGGAGTTGTCCGCTAACCGGAGCAGCCACACAGCTGCATATCACTCCTGCGTCACCCAAGCTCCACTCTGTCATCTAATCGTCTGCCCGTCGAATCATCTGACAACCGCTGCGTGAGACCATGAGTAACTTTGAGCTAACAAAACAAACATCTCTCTGTCAGCCGATGAACTCCATACTCAAGGCTGGTCCCAGTATGCTGGCGATGCCTCTCTGGTGAGATGAGATCATCTCTGTGCTCTGCTGAGTGGCAGGTTTCATCTGTGGGGAATGTCGTGTAATGTGATGGGGATAACACCCTGGAAATAATTTATTCTGCTCTTAAGGGAAATAACATTCCTTCTCTGCCTGTTGCACTTGAACAGTACATATCACACAGTCAACAAATTATGGAGATGTCTCACTGGATGACCAGGGCGAGAAGTGAAGTAGTCGGCTATAAGCATTGAATCTAGTGTGACACTGTAGCAATTATTTTTTAGTGCAGCGAAAAGTCTCAAAGTTAGACTTTGCATAAACTATGAGGTGCAAAGCTTACTCTCTTTGTCACTGCAAGCAGAGCTGATGGCAAAGCAGGTAACCACATGAATAAGTGAATGTCACTTTAATAAATGTATCAGACTGTGAAATCAATTATAATTGATCCACCATTTATGAAACTTGGCAGGGACATTTATTAAGCCTCTGAGGGTTTGGGCTTTGATTAAATGGGCCGAGCGGCCGGGCTTGGTTGTTTTCGTGTCACAACAACACTTAGTTTTGTAAAAGGCTTTAATAGTGTGTCATAGTAACACTGATTTGTCGTGTGTGTCTTGTCAGTTTGTGGACAGGTGTTGTCTCATGCGGTGTGAGGAGCGGTGTTACCATTCCTCGCCGTTGGAGACGTGATCCTGCACTGATAACACACTCTTTCTGATAATCATGAAAAAATATGCAGCAGTCTGAATTCCTTTCTTATTAAATTTGTTCCAAGAAAGTGTTCAGGCGTTGTGCATGTGCACATTTTGGATTATAAATGACTGTAACCTCTTGCTGTTTGTTCCAACATCATCGCCTGAAGCTATTTTTTGTCACTAGTTTCTGCTCCTGCAGCTATTCTTCTGTGGCTTGTTCCTGCCACATGGGTGGCATTTTGCTTATGCGAGTCAACAGCCCCTAGTCAGCTCAGCCAATCAGATTAACACAACAAACAAGCCAGGATGGGAGCAGCCAGTCATGGTTGGGTAGTTGATTTTGTTGTGAACATTATTTATTTCAGATGACGTTAAAACCCCCAACTGGATCAATTTTTTTTGTTTTTTTTTGCAGTAGGAGGCGAGCAATGAATCAGCTTTCAGTGGCATTACGTTGGCATTAGTGCATTAGATTGCATTTGAGTCTCTGTCACACACATATGCACATGCGCTACCTACAATTCTACTTGAGTAATCAGGTTTATTTTCACCAAAGACAATGCTGTTTCCGCCAGAAGCCAACATTGGGGCCTTTCATCAACATCTTGACACAATCACAAGTCAGATGTCTAATTTACATTTGGAAAAATGCCACCGAGCTAATTAAAGATTTAAATCCGTTTGGATGGAAAACACAAATCAATAGTTCTTTTCTCCAGACACTTTGTTGGAGTCATCAGTAAGAAAGTTGAAGTCTACAGTAACTTTAGCCGGTTTGAACATTAACTTCACCTTTCCATGCCTGATTTGCCCATTTTACTCCTTCACTTTACGTAAAAAAAATAAAAAAAAGATGAGAAGTGTAATTTACATCCACTCCTGCTTTAATCGTCGGTGAATGTGCTGTAATGACAACATCTCGGTAATTATGGCATCACGGGCTGTGATATGAAAAATGTCAGATGCAGACTGCTGCAAATTAAAGTAATGAATTCAAGAGGCAGTGTTCTTTCATTAATTAACTCATCAGTCTTTCATTCGCTTTGCGTCTTTGTTTCAACAACCAGTTTCATTTCACCTCTTGTGAATCGTTCATCGAGCAAACGGGTATACACGTGATCATGTGAGGGATATTTCTACGGGTGTAAGACTTGCCTGTGCCTGAGTTTTACAGTCTGAAAGTCTTCAGTGTGGCACTGCAGGTCTTTGTTCCCTTGTCACTACACGTCAAATGTGCATCCTGTGGTTAATATGAAAGCTTACGGATTTTATACTGTGGCGCTTTCACATCAGAATGGTTTCACCTCGGCTCTGCTCTCAGTTGTAGCTTTACATTCTGCAGTTTGTGCTCTCAGGAGCCCAGAGCATGTTGGCCTTATTAAGTGATCTTTGTACAGCGTTTTGAACAATGACACTATGAGTGAAATCAGTTTCGACCTCAGCACCAGCGCTTATTGCACTGATTTGGATTATGTCGTAGCTGTGCCTTGTACCACATTGGAGTGGTGTTATAAATTTGTACTTCACCTCACATCGCTGGAAATTGGTGTTTGCGATGGCTTTATGCAAACGGAAATGGCAGAGGAGGAAAAAGCTTGTAAAAGCAGAGTGAAATGTGTTAAATTGGAAGACATCCTGCTGCTCAGTCCTCGGAGCAGAATGGTCTTGTCACAAAGAATCATCGTGTTTACTCACTTTGGATTTTGTCCCAGTGGAAGATTGTCCCATGTTAACACAAAGATACACGATGTGGATCTATTCCTAATTCATTCATTTGATTCATTTCTCAGTGCCTGAAAGCTCACAGACAAAAATGTCCTTAAGTGTGGAGGAGGACATAAGTCCAAAGTCCCGTTTTACTTCATTATTCATCGTTTCGTAAGAGCGCACATCTTTGAGGGCACAGTTCTATGGCAAATACCTTAAATACTACAAATCAGACAAAAAAAACAAGTCTGTGGCTCTTTCGATATGTCCACTGTCCTAATACACAGGTTGTGCTGCTTTGTTATAGGTAATTTATATCAGTTTAAGTAATTTATCTGTGTCTGATGTGATCATCATGGCAGCTTTATCCTCATAAATACATATGACCGCCTTCCCAGAACCCATCTCTGCTTTTATGGCAGTCACTTTAAATCTTATCTCTAATGAGCAAGTCGGCCTTTTCAGCCTGATGGCATCACAAATTTGAGTCACACACCAGTTCTCTGCTCTGTGAGAGAAATCAGTCTTGCTGCCCTGTTTTAGGTGAGTGAGTAACTAGACTCAGAAATCATCTTAAGTCTCCATCCAGTCACTTAGGAGACTTTGTCTGAACAATTTTTTTCTTTGTTTAGCCTACAATGTAGGGACATTTTGAGATGGGACATTGCATCAGTGGCTTTATGACATTTACCCTCTAAAACCTTTTAATGACTAACACAAAATAAATACCAGTTATTATTGCAACCTACAGGGCCAGATGGGACACAACTTTTTAAGGCCTTGAAGAAAATAGCCCATTCAAATATTGCTCTCTGGTAAAAATTAATCAAATCAGAGGTTGCTTTTTTATGTTCTTAATGACATTGCATGAATGCAACATTATATAAACGGTGAGGTTTGCAACCAGTGAGGGTGGTCATGGTGGAGCAGTGTGTTGCTTTAGCAGTTTATTTTATGAAATAGCAACAAAGGCATTGTCAGATCATCTTTTTTTTCTCTAAGTTGGGAGGATGTTAACCCAACATTGTCTCTTTAAATTCTGTTCAGGTGTCTATTCCTACAACAGGAATTCTCAGAAAAACTCTGGTAAATTGAAACCTGTCCTGAAACCTTCCCCTGGATCCCTGAGGTTGTCCTGAGCCTGCAATTTGGGGTCCTTCTGTTTGGAAATGGGTTAGGGTCAGGTTACCTCCATGCAATGCTTCATCAAATCCCAGACACTGAAATTCAGCCCTGGACATTGTAAAATGGTGGTAATTGTCCTCGTAGGTATATAAAACAGAAAAACCTTTACAGAGAAATCCTTTCACATCATGATGCATCTGCTACAGTCTCCTCTATCCTGCTCTCCTCAACAAACCTTCCAATGACATTGTTTGTCTTTTTTTTCTCCGTCATTATTGTAACTGGAGCGTGCAGAAATGCATTCATCTCATTTTCACAATATTTGCATCGCTGAAAAGGACACCATAACCTGAGTGGTAATATCGTAGAATCCCAATAAGAACAGGTATTATCCAAGACCCTGTAGCGGCCTCTACCATACATGGCAGCTCAAACTAATACAGATAGAGAACAGCCCTTATAGGCTATTTTAATCTCAAAATACACTTCTGCAGGTCAGTATATGCTACAGCTTCCAGTGGCATTTATTGAAAGAGTGCCACATTTCCCCATATGCCCAGATGTTTCTCTTTTTTAATCACCACAGCATTGCATCAATTCAGTCTCCCAAACAATAGCGGGTTGAGGTCTGTGGAATAAAACGTTACTCTGTGGTAACATCAAATTCTGCTGCAGTAAAACATAGCTTTTATTTAATCACTTGGTCTGTGCGAGGCTCTTCGTGGCACACTTACTAAATGTAGCATTTTATTAGGGCTCACATGTGACATTCTCATCTGTGGCTTCCTGCAGGGTTATATAACTCAAACATCCCTGCAGCCAGTGAGACAGAAAATGTCGTCTTCAGTTCACTGAGGCATACCAGCCCCTGACAACCATTACTGTGGCCCCGTGCTTCCTCTACATTGTGAGCATGAATACATTTCAATGACTCCCACATGCTCAATCTTTCATGACAGGGATGTGTGTGAAATCTTAAGCCAGCCTCCCTACCTATAGTGCAGTGCCAGGTGCACAGCTAGCAGTGGTGCTAAGCTGACTGGCAGTGGAAGAGGCATTTCATTTTTATACGCTGTCACAGCTTTCTCCTCTTATATCCTGTGTGATCGATTAAAATAAATAACCTTTTTTTCTTTTCTTTTTCTTTTACCAGGAGGTGCAACTGTTGAAAACAAGCCGTTGACCCTACAGTAAGGAAACCAGGGGTTGGGGATTTGGTTCAGGCATGTAACAAGATCTCTTTATTGATAATTGGATTTTTGTGGTGATCAGATAAGAGTGGAAATTCACTCCAAAGAACAGTCTCATAGTCACCGCACTGTGCAGAATCAATTGCAGTGCCGTCTGCTGCCACACGGATGCTACCATGGCTTTAAATATGCAAGAAGGAGTGGAGGCTAATGATGCTTGCCAATGGGGGCTTGAGTTGATATTATAACAGATTGCACTTCAGTCAGGGTCTAGCCAGTGGGAGAAAGGAGCAGCTTCTTTATTCATGTAGAAAATTGTGAGCACAAAGAGGAGAGGTAAACGTCATGGATGGGGGAGAGTTGTTTACACTCTAAGGGAAATTTTACACTTCAAAGGATTGACTGTGTCTCAGTTTTGACAGTGAAAGATAAAGGTTATTTGAAATCCATTTTTTCCTTTTATAGTTTCCAATCCAAGAAGCCATTATTGGTCCTGTAGTATCTCAGCTGTATATATACATATACATTTTTTTTTCCTAGGAAGCTTATCAGAGTGCACCCGTGATGAATTTGCAAATTTGAGCAATAGTGTGTGTCCTCATCTGTGAGTGTTAACTTTCAATCCTCACATCCTGCCAACCCTATATATACTGTGTGGCTGACAAAGACAATGTGGATGCCTGATTCTTATAAAAACAGTGACCACTGTGGCAAAAAAGATTAGGTTTGGGGATGTAGGCAAGAGATACGGCGTCTGACGAGAACAAATGAAAGCATCCAGATTTGCTATTAGAGTGATACATCCACATCATAAATTTCTGTAAGGAGAAAAATGTTTGAATAGATGCAGCACTTTTCCTCAGATGCAAGAAGATTTCTAAGGCCAGAAAGGTCTTCTTCATCCCATAAATGTCTCCCTCAGCCCATTTACTTTAAATGCGGGACTGGAAAGTCATCAAAATATTGCATAAATCAAAAAAATAAAGTTTGGGAGAATCTGCTGTCATGTGTCAGAGAGATGAATTTGCCTCAAACAGATGATATCTACTCACTACAGAGCAGCAGTCACTCAGCCCACAGAGAAAATACACGCCACAGATAATTATGACTTCAGTCTAAAAGGGTGTATGCTTTGTATGCAAACCACCTCTTAGAAACTCTGTGCTGTTGCAAGCTGTTACCTGGGTGATTCGTCAAGTAAGTTGTCGTTTCCCTTCTTTTGATGTGCACTGTTTTGTCGTCTTTGTGCGGGAGCCCTTTTTTCAGATCTGGCTTTCAAAATTTTCCATCTGAGCTAATAAGATGAAAAGTGGTTGGAGGCAAAGCTAGTATAAACATCCTCTTTGTTGAGATTAAAGCAGTGTGTCTGTGATGAAAGTGCACACTTAGATGTTTTGCTAATTTCTGCCCATTTCATTCTCAGCTCCTATTGTCAGGATTATGTCGGTGTGGCAAATTTGAATGTTGTCTGAGAAAGTAAGGAAAACTGTGCAGTTGTTACATCTGCATATACACTTTCTATCTAAAAGTGAAATGATTGTTACACAGCACATACTGTATATCTTTAGAAGCCTTATTGAGTTTAAAACTCTATTTCCCAGGCAACACAACATTGTGACAAAATACAACAATGTTTACAAACAACTGTTGTGCACACAAATATGATGAGTTTTAGAACAATACTGTGATGTGTATAACCTAATGGGAACTTGCAGTTACACTTTGAGCTCATCATTTACTTACTTGTCACTACAAGAACTCAGTTATGAAGTTTTGGTTGGTTACCATTCATATCTTTTATCATAGTTATCATAGTTTGTAATAGGTTTCGTGCTTCAAGGATGGTTACCTTATCAGGCACCTGCACAGTACAGTAGGAACCACCACATCAAAAGACACTGCCACTAACCTTTGAAACATTCTCTGTGTTGCTTGGAGGTGGCATGAACTAAGTAGGTGACGTAATGAGGTTGGGTCATCAGAGTATAAATCTTGTGGATATTGTCATTCTTGGAGCTCTTCTCTGTTGCTGTTGTGTGAGACTATATAGTACATGGCTTGAGTAAGGACAACACTGTTTAAAAGACCTTCTAGTGTAAGATAAGTTATTTCTCTAGTCCTTTTTCTGTGATTGCATGAGTTTGCATGATCTCCCTAGTTCTCCTCTAGTTTCCTCCCACAGCCACAAAACTTATACCTATCAAGTGGGTAGTGTCTGTCTATGAGCTGCAGACACCACTGGGCATAAAATTCTGGACAGACAGACTTTGTAGTCTGGTACATTTTGTTGATTAAGTTTCACGGTGGAGGCTTCCAGTGTGCATCACTGACTGTTGCTTTCATGTTCCTGAGGTGCTAATCTAGTCTTGATCCCCATTTCCCTGATTAAAATGCTTCCCGAGAAGCTAATTTCCAAAGCAGTGTGTCACCCCCACACAGGCATCTGTCAAGTTCAGACCTCTGTGTGTTTGACCACTCGCAGTGTGTTTCTCAGAGTTCTGTGGAAACACAGCTGTACATGTCCAATCTAATCTTCTACTCCTCCTACTCCTCCTCCTCCTCAGCATCTTTTTTTTTGTTTTGTCTTAAATCATCTTGTGCTGCTATATTCGACCTAAGCAAACTGAGGGAGAGAGTAATGAGGATGTTTCAGTTCAGTGTTTCCGAATGTCTACACAATCTCATTTTTTTTATCTGCCACTCTTTTTTTGCTCTCTCCTTGAGTATTATCATTGTGAAGCAATAAAGCATCCACATACACCTGAGAAAAGTATTGGGAAAAAAATGAAATTGCCTCATGCTCAGTGGGCCACAGACAGGCGGAAATAGGACCGTCACTGCTCCCTCTTTTTAGTCTACTATAATGCGCTTTTACATACACGTCCTCATCTTTAGGGGTCAATCCTCTCAATGACTCATAGATAAGCTCTGATGCCACGCAGATATAGTTATCTTGTTCAGCTGAATTGTGTTATATTTCTAGGTACACTTTTGTGATACCGTAGTAAGTCTCCAGTACTGCAGATGCACTTGGTGAATTCATGTGCAAATACCTCCAGCAAGGTTGCCTGACATTACAGGCGGCTCGCTTTTTATGACCATGAAACAAACCTAATCATCTTCCTGCAATAGATTAAATGAATAGATGAAATTGTCATGCTATTATGTTGATTTCAGCTACTTAAACAGCAGAGGAGACCGATGTGGGAGACCAGTGTCTATGTTAATCAATTTATAATACAGAGCCCATAAATTAAACATAAATCAATCTGATTTCTGTGTGGTTAAAGCTGAAAATTAATACATTGAACAAAGTCTGGACAAAGCAAATCAGTATGTGCATTTCTGTGATGCATTATACAGTATAAAAGATGTGGGCTGTGTTCCGAGCTCGATAAACAATATTCCTATAAATCAAATTGTTCTCAGTTTCACTCCTGTCTCAGGTATTTCATTATCATCACATTTAATTAGTGAAGAGAGCATGAAATTAGATTGTAATCAGGTCACTTATTTGAGTGGCTCCTCAAATGCCAGTGGTTCCAGAGGAACATGATGAGGGCTGTTAGCTGTGATATGAGAAGAAAGCCACCACCTTGCCCTGCATGTTTTGGCTTCAAATCAATTTATTCGATTTTGGAATTTTAGATTGAATTCAGATGTTTCCTGCTCCAGCACACCATGTTAAGTGAATCACACTCCACACCAGTTCTCTGCAGTTAGCTTCATTTAGTCATGTTTTACCAGAGCTGCAGGCATCACGCCCATGCAACAGAGCTCCATGGACCCTTTTGTTTTTGGTCGATTATTTATTTATTTATTCTCTTTCTGCCTGGTGAGTTGGCTTGTTGAGGGTGTTTGAAACATGAACATTTGCAGGTCAAAAGATTTTGTAATTAGGGTTCTTGCGCATGGCCGTGGAAAAATGGGATCCCCATTGTGCCTAAATGTGAAACTACTCACACATAGGTAAGCTTGCCAAGGTGCACAAAAAGTCTTATATTCTTAACCCAACAGGAAGTCTGTTATTTTGACAGGAAAATGAAACTATTCACACATAGGTAACATCGCCAAGGCACATAAAAAAGTCTTGTATTCTTAACCCAACAGGAAGTCTGTTATTTTGACAGGAAAATGAAAGTTGGTCATTTAGGGATGGCAAATGCGTACCTTATGAGATTGATTTCAAAACCAAATAATACATTTTTAATTAAGAGTTAAATTTGTCAACTTTTGGGGTTTTCATTAAAGGGTCAAAACAAATGGCAACTTGCCTAAGGAAAGAAAGACATACAGGCACAGACACGCACACACTCACACAGATCAACCCAAGTAAATGACATGGTGACTAAAATGCCTCAGACTCCATGTTGAAGGTGTCTGTGTGCAGCACAGACACCTTTTTGTCGGACTCAGTGTGCAGAGGTCTTAAGTATTCATAATGCTCTGGACAACAAGCATTTACTGTGGCTGCGTTCCTCAAGTACCACTGCCCTGCAAGTTTTAGATGTTTTCTGCCTCAACACACCTGATTGAAATGATTGGCCAATCATGAAGCTCTGCAGATGCCTAATGATGAGCGGCTGCTGTATGAGTTCTTTAGTTTCCCAGTGGGAAGAAATGCACAGCTTGACTGTACTTGTGACTCCAGCCATCCTTTGGTTTCTCCATCCTCTGACTGAATCAAAGAGAAACCCACATTTTTCTGACACTTTCGACTGGCAATTACATACAATGAATCGGCAGAAAGAGTCGAAGCACAGCTGGCCACACTCAGTAAACTAAAGTGGGAAGTTAAGGGGAACAGAAGGAGCAACATATCTTTATGATGTTAGGATATTTACAGTATATCTTATTAAGTCACCATCGCGAGGAAGGCGTGTAAGAAACAAATGCTGCAGCCAGGAGTGTTTTGCTGAAAGACAAACCTGCAGCTCAATCCTCTCCAGACTAGAGAGTGTTTGTGATCTGCATCTCGATCTGCATCAAACACAACCAGTGATTGACATGCACTGTGCATCACTGCTGCCATTTAGGTCTGTCATGTTTCATGTTCAAAGCCAATCCCTTCTGTGCAAAGAAGAGTTAAAAATAATTATTCAAAAAAACACAGAGGCAAAAATCCTGATCCCAAACCCCACCAAAACATCTGTGTGGCAACATCACATCAATGAACTTCAGTTACCTTTTTTTATGGAGGGACCTAGGATGACTGAATGGATGAACTATCCACATCCTCAGGTGTTAACACAGAAACTATGGGACAGTGGTGTCATCAAAGATGAATGAAGAGCTATGATATCTACGATGATAGCTACGATATCCTCAATATCATTTCTATTTCTATTCTAGCTGCCCTTTAACACCACATTTCTGTCATTGCTTCTTGCAAAGTCATTAACTGTGGAATAAATAATGGCTTGTGTTCACACAAAGCTTCAAAACTGATAAAAATTTCGTGAAAAAGGTGGAGCAAAGGCAAATGATAGTTGTCACTCTAAAATGCATTTATTATGGAGCATGTACAGGAGGGATCAGCACTGGTTTAATACATTTTCCCTGCTGACTCAAAGTGAAAACTGTACTTTTAGCTGGAATGGTGCAGCTCGGACTGTGCCTGATCTGCTTATGATCCATATTGGTCTGTCATCAGATAAACACATGAAACACGACCTTAATACAAAAATCCTCACCTCGTTAGAGGATCCTGCTGTGATCTCTGGCTGAAAGGAACAAACAGACAAACCAGACGCTTTGTTCATTAATATCCCTACTGGGTTATAATGAGAAATGGGGAATACATTTATTTCACTTTTGGAATTCTTTCACATCAGCATACGGTGAATAGATTTTTAGGATGGAGGTGTTCATTTTAATATCCATGGCCATTTGTAACCATGAAAGCAAGAGCTGCTCATCAGCATTTTATAAATTATACAAGCTTGGAGGAGAATATGAAGAGGAGCTGCACACGTTGTGTACACACATTTCGAGGAGCTGGGACATGGGAGGAAACATTTTGAGTTTGACTTCATCTTCAGTGCCTCTTTACCCAGCAGCACTTTGTCCAAGGGGCAATGGCAGAGAAAACGTTTTTTTCCCAAACAGTCAACTCACATTGTTATGATACTAATTCTCACTAAATACCTTTTATATATTAGCAAGAAAATAAAATATTTTGGTATGCTTTGCTCTAAACAGCAACCATTGCAGTCTAAAGAAAGTCTAAAGATATAAGTTAAAAGTTCTGTGTCAAACTGATTTGCTGCTGCGTTTACATCTTAAACCCTTTCAAATGAAACCGTAGAATAAGCTGAACATCGAGAGTTACAAACAAGACAAGTCAGCAACGTATTTTCACATCAACTGACAATGTGCTTGAACGCTTCGGCAATGTTGAAGGTGATGCTGTTGCCAAGCTCTTGAGGTTTTTGCACAGAGGTCGAGTGTCATGGTGTAAGGAGTGAAAAAGCACACCCAGCACCAGTCTGTCGATAGTGCTCGACTGTGTAAAGAGAATTTACATCTCAACATTGCACAGCATGCAGGATGATTTACAGTCCCTATCGTAGTAAGCATCTGCTAAACATGCACGTGAGGCCAGAGAAATGACCAACCATTGTTGCCAGATGTACAATAATTATGGTAGTTGTATGATGATTTTAACAGATGCTAAACAATGATAATTTGTCCACTTCAATAAACCCAGAATGAAACTCAAGAAATGCAAGCTCAAGATACTGAATTGCCCTCACAGTTGAGGTAATTACCCTGTATTCAAGGCAGTGGCTCAGTGTGTAGCTATTCTAGTATGTTGCCCGAGAATGATGCATAAACTGTATAATTTTTGAAGCAATAAACCTGTTCAAAGGATGAAACCTCTATGTTGTAACAGTATGATGGGTATGCTAATAAATGTACGATCCCATATTTTACATTTATTTTGTTAAGAAACGGTAGCATTGATAATTGTGATGTCTTTCTGTTAAATACAGAACTCTGAAAGTGTGTCCCCTGACAGCGTCCGTAGTGATGCTGCTTTTACCTTTTAGAGAGGTTGAAGCGATTGACAGTGGGACACATTGCCGCTACTCATATAAACATAAATGCAGTTCCAAGCTGAGCTCACTGCAAATAATCAGAATGCATTATTTGGACATTATCACAAATGATTTAAGTGTTAAGTCCTCTACCATTAAAGCACTCAGCGTTGCGTTTTCAGGTGGTCATTATGAAAACATGAAAGTGAAAAGAACAGATGAATGTGAGATAACACTCTGGCTGTCGGACACTGCTTCTGTCTTCTGGAGCCCAGCAGGTTGCAGTCACCTCACAGCTTTGCAAGGATGAATATTGTTTTCCATGGCATTCATAGTGCATTGCTTATCCACAGGAAGCCACTCATAGTCTGAATAGCATTGACCCGTGGTACCAGAACATGTCATCAAGAAATGTTGCAGTGAAAAGATGTTTCAATGTCACGCCATGCAGTTTCGTCATGAGGAGAGGCTGGAAGTGTGGCCTGGCCTCCCATGGAAAAGAATAGTTATTATAAAACCTTTTTTTGTACTTTTAAGGTTCAGTCTCCACAGGGACAAACACTGTTCATTTGAAAAACTCTGCATAGGAGAGCAGTAACGTCCATTTGCTCCACATAATGACTGCTTTCTTCTTTCTCCTATCATTGTTATTACTTAGATAACCCCCTGTGTTAGGATCAAGGGTATTTCATTCTCTGCTGCTCCTGAGCATCCGCTCCTTTTCTACAGTCAGTATTCATTCTCACATATTCACCTTCATATTCTTTTATAACACAAAGGACGTATACATGAGTTCAACCAGTAGTTGAACTACATTACTTCATGTTTTAACTGAGAATCAATAACTGCTCTTCCCTGCAAATAATCCATCTGTCAAACATCTTAACTCAATTGAAAATGTACTTGGACACAATTTATGATCCTAAAATTGATAAACATCATCTTTGTTTAAACTCTGAAGTTGAACGCTCTTAAAGGTCTCACCCAAATTCAAATCACAAAATAGTCACAGTCACATTAGTCACATTACTTACAAAGACACTTGTACCTGAAACCATATACAATATATGGCAAGTAATGCAGGTGTATATGCAGAAATATGCAAGTTACTAGGAGCCCTGGTTAACCACTGAACTGCCCAACTGAAACAGAGGCTGAAGTGATGAAACACATCTACTTGCCTGATCCTCCTCTTACGTACCCCCCACACACACATTCACGCACATACACACACACATGCACATACACACAATTATTTAAAGGATGAAATTGAACCATTGATGTTTTTTCCTTTTGAGGTTTTTCTGCTGATGTACTAAATCTCCCCCTTCACTTCATCTCACTTTCATTGTGGACAACAGCTCAAGAATAATTGAATTTACACTGTTAGTGCCTCCGGTTCATTAATTGGAAAACAACATAATTGAATCTATCGTACATGAATGTGACAATTTGCACTGCTCCACATCTTTTGAAAACAAGTGTAGAAATAATTCCATATCTGATGGATAAACATTGGATAATCTGTGCTCGTACTCATTAACAGCTATCGCTCTGAGCCACTGCTGATTGAAGAAAACTGGAGGACAAGGCTGCAATTTAACTTTTAATATCTGCCAAACTTCCAGTATTGTACATTTTTGGGACAGCAGCATGGCCTGCTTAATGTGGTGGATATTCAGTCTAGTACTACTCTTCTTTTATTTAATGACTGAAAATGAAAGGGCCGGAAATTGAATATCCATTTCAGTTACTCAGAAACAAATTAAACAATTCAATTTACGACCTTTTTATGACGGAACATTTCCTGATCTAATATCTCAGATATTATTAGTTTGAAAGTGTGAGAACAGAGGAACTTCTGGACATGACATGGTGCTCCTGGGTAAATAAAGCCAAGTCATACTCCTGAAATCTGTGTTTTTATGCTTAAATACAGAACTTAACGCAAATATATGCATCTGTAACGTAATGTTTTAGCCACACAGATCCACATATACAGATACAGTTTCATGTTTCTACTGTTGCACTACAACAACATGCAGCTGGACACGAACACAGACACACTGCCAGTCGGAAATGTATTTAGGAGCTATGATGATTTAAGCGGGCAGTAACACTTTGAAATCAATTCTCTGACTGCTGTATTTTCTCAGTGCCTGTTCCGAGTCTCTCTGAGTGGTTCAATAAAACAGACTTTACAGTCCTCCTAACTCAATCCGGTCTCACCTGACTTGAAACAGATCGTACGAATATGCCAACCTTAAAATTCATATGAAACCAACAAGCTGCTCTAAAAATCTTATGAGGTATATCCACAGAATTCCATGGAGATCTGGCACAAAAACATGACATAGGAGAGCCATGTTTGGCATATTATAATACTTGGAGATGAAAGCAGTGAGTCTAGGGCAGCTTTAAACAGTCAAATGCTGTCTTTGTAATGGAAGTGAAGGTGTGCTGAACGACTAGCATCAATAATGTATCAATAACAACACACAGATATCTGATGGTGTCTGCAGAGAAACATGATGATGGTACCACTGATGCACTTTCTGGTGGGTGCTTTGGGGTCTATCACTGAGTTTCAGTTTGTGTTTAGTTATGTAAAGAGGGTTTTGATCTGTTAAATAATTGATGTTATGAATGCATATCACAAGCTAGCAGGACTGGAGTCACATTCGAGAAGGAGCATATAGTGGTATCCATGTACAGAGGAAAGGTGCATAAATGACAAATGTTGAGGCCAGACTGGGTTTATCGACCCTTATCGACAGAGGTACAAATAAGCTCTGTTGAGGTTTGAGCAAGTAGCACATGAAAAGCGACAGAGGGCGAACAGTGCAGCACATAAAGCCTCTCTCTGCAGGCGATTCCCTTTAGATTTATACCTACTGCAGAGCTACAATGGAGAGAAATGTTACATCTCACTTTGTTTAGCCCTTGACAATGTTCCTGCATTGAGGTGCATGGTACAAACTCATCTCTGTTTCCAGGCAAAAAAAAAAAGTCAAAACATTAATTCACTGCTTAGAGTGAGTAATCGAGACACCATGCTGTCTGGTCTTCGGTTTGTGTGTCCATTTGATTTATTTTGATACAAAGTGATCACAGAGAGTCCAGGGTGGTAAACAAGAGACTGCTGTGTGCAGTTTACCGACAGGATTTTTGCATGGTCAAGTTTCATAGCCAGTTAATTCAAACATGAGCTTCCGGATGGCAGCCAGAGGCTGAGCTCTTACCGACTACCGCTTAACGTCATGTCTGAATGAAAAATATAAAGGGGACTGAGCTTATATGAGCAATTAAACCGAATGTGAACATGTCAAAGTACAAAATGCCATTTCAAAATCTATACACCTTATTCTGAGTGGGCTACATACTCTGCATAGACCATTTGGCCTGCGGGCACAGGTGGCACAACCTCCATTACACATTAATTTGTATTTTTATACAGATTTGCATTAACATAAAAAAAGGTAGAGGGCAATATGGCAAAGCGAAACAAGAACAGAGAAAGGGAAATGAGAAAGATCTACCCATGCTGTGACTCAATTCTGAACAATTCTGCACAAACACTTATAACCATTAATTACTTAGATGCATTAAAATGTAATAATTACAGCTGTCATCCACACATTTAATATGGCTATGTTTTTGCCCATGAATGACTGACTTGTCCAATTGAGGTTGCATAGGATCCAAAGCACAGAGCAAACTTCCTCAGCCAGCAATTGCAACACTTTGGCTGATCAGTGGGATTCAGAAAATATTTTGCGTTGGTTCTGCCTCATCACGTTTATCTGTCTCATTGTTGCCGAGGCAGAGTCGAAACAGAACCAGATTAGTGCCCTCTCTGATGAATACTGAGAAGATACCACTGCACAGGTATCGCTTTACAGCAAACTACAAATGTGGCAAGGCAGCATGAGACGGGGCAACAGTGTGGCTAGCGGTGTGCACCCAAGTGAGACAAAATACAGCGAGATAGTAAATCACTGGCTGAGGCTCCGGGGTTGAGAGCACCGGTGGCAGTCACACTGTTGAGCGGCAGCGAGGATGAGGCACCGTATTGGCAGAGAGCTGGGAATGTGTTTGAAGTGATGAATAGTGGAACCCAAACACACAACACATCTGGGCACATCCTGTCTCGTTTAGTATACAGCCAGGCTTTGCTTTGCTGGATAAAACAGATTCATCTTCTCAGCCCAGAAGCAAAAGCCCCTCTGTTTTCTTCATGTCCCATCTTTCTGCTCAGATGGGAAAACTGCCTGCACCTTTTCAGATTCGAAAATCTCTGCAGAGTTTCTTGTGCTGCAAATTCCATATAGAAATGCAGCTCTTCAAACGTGACAGTGGGAGCGGTTCATGAGTGATGCCTTTGTAGCCATTTTGCAGTTCCAAAAACCTCAATTCTCGGCACGATCGGGTTTCTGTAATCCACATTTACCAAAGCAGAAACAATGAGACGTTAACAAAAATCAGAGTAGCTCGCTGAGCCAAGCCACACTTTGTTCCTGTGCAGAATGATCTGGAGGACTCACGGGTGGGTCTGAGTGGAGTCAACACACTGATGATGCCGTTTAGTTATTACCATTCCTCATGTGACCATGTCTTTCAGATTTCCCTGAGGAAAAAAGACAGAAATAGCTAACGTGCCTGAGTGAGTGTCATACCATCCGCCTTCAAGATGCCTCCATCAAATTCCTCATTCTGTCAAATACTTACTAGGATTTCGAGTCCTACTGTTGTCCTGTGCTGCACTGGGATGTTTAAAAGGGCAAACCAACCAAAGGGGGAAGTGGGCCCAAGCAAGGATTGTGACAGCCAGTGGAAAAACCTGCCAAAACACAGTCCACAGCTGAAGACTTTCCAGGGCTGCAATTTCTGATACCAAACCCCAAAAAGAAAAACAAAACTCAGAATTTGTTTTGAGGTTATTTTAGCCTGAGACTTGTAGTCTATTGGCTACAGTGCCAAAGAGAAATAGTGTAACTATAAATGGGCAAAAAGAAAAATAAATGTAAATCTAATGTCACCATATGAGTCTGTGCTCCTCGCTCTGACTCTGTGTCCCTTTGAAGAAACAAGAGCGAATGTAAAAAAGTACATTTCGCAAACCTTGTCACTGGGGATTAAAGAGCATTGGAACATGATACACAAATATGACACATTTAAGATAACAGTGACAGAATAGAATTGGAAATGTTTTACTCAGTTTAGAAAATTCCTTTTTATATCGCAGCAATACCCACCCTGCTGTCAGCGTGATATGTTCACTTCTGTTAGAGAATGTTATAGAGCTCGGAGTTCCTCACAGAGAGTGAAGGACTGTGGTAGGTTATGTGCCTACGGAAAATAGATAGATAGATAGATAGATAGATAGATAGATAGATAGATAGATAGATAGATAGATAGATAGATAGATAGATAGATAGATAGATAGATAGATAGATAGATAGATAGATAGATAGATAGATAGATAGATAGATAGATAGATAGATAGATAGATAGATAGATAGATAGATAGATAGATAGATAGATAGATAGATAGATGGATGGATTTGATAGATGGATTTTATAGATAGACTGAAAAATACTAAGGATTTTGGGTTGATTATCACAATTTCTGGGTTTTGATCAGCCCGCATTTCTGCTCACTTTTAATGGGATGATGAATTGTGCACTGGGCTGTTATTTGAACCGCCATATGGCTGTCACTCAGGAATTAATTAATTCCACTCATATGTTTGGAAATGTGAGTTTGCTCTAAATGACACAAATTGACATGAAAGTGCGGCATTTAGAGAGCTTCATGATCATCCGGCTGTTCTCTTCTGCTGTTGGGTTCTGTTCTGCGTAAACACTCTGTAGTGCATTATGGTTTGTACTGGTTTGGTGGGTTTTCCTACAGGGTGAAGAGGAGTACATGCATGTACAATTTAGTCATTTAAATAATCAGAATTGCACCTCATACAATAAAGCTTTCAGTACAGAAATAATGAAACAAAAACAGTTCCTTCCATTATCGTTCTCCGATCTAATGAGAAACAGTCAGCCACCCACCACATAGGGGGTCGGTGTGACAAATGTATATTATCCCATGCCTTTTTTTGCGATCTGCTGGTGGCTGCCTCATCAACCATATGCTATTATCCATGATCAGCATGCGCTACATGGGTAGATAAGGACTAGTAAATTATACAGCACTAGACAATAAATTACCCCTGCCAGCTACAGTAAATCAGCCTCGCTCAACACAAAGGTGTCTCCTTTGGTTTGAACTCATGTAGAAGACTTTGCGGCGCATAGTCTCATCTGCCTTTTAAAACACCTATGTCTTGTCCTCTGCAAAGCTTTCCGATGTCCTGCAGCCCCTTTAGTTAAACACAGGAGTGCATTGACAGGGCTCTTTAGGATCCACATTCCAATTATGTAAATGAACAAGACTTTAAGATTCAATGCTGATCGTGAACTTTCAGATTTTTTGGTAAAGAACTTTCTGGAAGGTCAGCCTCCTTTTTCATTATGTGTCTGGCCTTGAGGTATTGCCGACAAAGTGTAATCACCATTCTTGTTAATATGCTGATCAAATGCCGTTTTCCAGGCACAGATGTGGCTTTTAATCCTCACCATCCTGCCCCAACAATCCCCATCAGTTATTTCCCATCAAATATGCACAGACATCATCAATGCAGTTTTGGCCGCACGTTGACTGCAACAGGGGGTTACTTCCGGACATCACACAGAGATTTGTGCATCCTCGCTGCCCATTTTAGCATGAAGTGATGGCTCTCGTAGCTACGCCTGGCTGCAGACATCATCTACAATCTGCTTGGGTCGGGGCGTTATGCATTCTAAACGCGCTTTGCAGAGGGAAATTACCTCCCTCAGAAGACTGCTTACCACACAGTCCCTCATTCATTTTCCCCTCACAAAACATGAAAATTCCAGATAATGTCCTATTTCAAACAAGGTAGGCGTAGCTCTCGGCAGCAGTGAGCAACAACAGTTGACCGAACACAGCCACCGCACAAAGCTAAGCAGGCAGTTACTTTTCCATCTATCTCAACTCTGTCTCATAATTCTTCTGAAAGAGAAAAAAAATATCAAGTTTCCAGCAAGTGAGCAAGGGTTTCTAAGGTTTGCATGAAAAACTATTATCTCTGTGGCTTCCTATAGTGATGCTGATGCAGTCAGAGCAGAGACGTCATACCTCGCAGCATCACTGTCACAGTCATAATCACAGTAAAGAACGCCATCTTCGCTATCGTCCCTCACAAGATTCCTCTCTACGGTGCTAACCCCGCCAAAACAGTTATTTATTTATTTATTTATTTTTTACATGTGATTTTCATTCCCAAAAGGGCCCCTTTATCTGCTCATAACCTGGGAAATGTGCTGTAATGTTACCAGGAAAATATCCATTTAAAAAAGTGGACGTGATTAAATCTTTTGATGACCAGCTTTAAAAGCAACATCGGATGTCCTTTTCATGATTCAACTACTCATCCATACAATCAGGTGTAAGTCAAATAATCCTGAAGACAACTACAGTCGCCTGTAAACCCACTGATGTTCCAAAATTTGTTGCCTGCTTCACAAACTCAAGGTACACACAAATCTCTGAGCTGTGATAACTGTCATCCCGAAGGTCAAGGTTTTCAATAGCCTGTCTTCAGACTCTGAGATAGCCATGGTATGAAGAGATGGAGATAGAATAAGAAAAAAATGATTAGAGTGGAATCTGGCATTTTCTGGATGAATGCACTCTGGCACTCAGAGACTGATTGTGAGTGACACTCTATGACCAGTCCCAGCCTTTCTGAGCATCTGTGCTGTCAGAGACGGAGAGGTGTGGAGGGGGCAGGGTGGGGGTCTGGGCTGTGTTATCATGTGGATGTTATTCTCCAGCTGAATAACTTACAGCCAGAAGATTATATTCGACAACAGTATACAGCGAGAATAAAGTAATGTTGGCGTTTCTTCCTTTCCCGGCAAAGGTCTGTCAGGTGATTTAACACACCCTTGGCAGCCATATTGGAGGTCCTCGCCTCTAGGCTTCAGTGGGTTTTAACCGATGATTGTGTTTCTAAACAAAGCGACAACTTTGTTGTCTCAGCTGAATTTATCAGACACGGGGAATTGGTTTGCCCCTAATAAATTTGATTGATTTTATTTGCGGAGGATGTCAACCTCACAGCGTTGTCTGCTAACATTAGCAGAGCAGCCCAAACACGTGTGATTTTCACGGCAGACAACTGTCGATGTCAAGTCGTGGGCGGTGAACCTCAGTTGACATCAGCACGTCAGTTCTAAAAACAACTTCAGTCGATTGACTTAATTATTTTACAGTGAGACAAGCTTTGGCAGCTTGTTATAGTGCAAATGTAAATATAATTTACATTTAGTTTTCTTTTTTTCATTCTACTTTGTGGAGGAATTCTGTTGCACTACATAATACCCTTGAATGTTGTTCATGTCTGTACAATAAATTGTGTGAATGGTGATAATGCATGTGGGTTTATCTCAGGAATCACATACTGACAGGTCCATGGTCTACAATGAGAAAGAGAGTCACTACTAGAACATGTCCGTGTTGTATGTTTTGTTGGGCAACTGAGGAAATATATAAACACACATACATACCACAGAAGTACAGAGGTTTATCTGTAAAGGGGGAATATGAAACTACACACTCATACCAATTACCATACCAAAAACCTCTGCTACAATAACAAACTGCAGGTCCTATGCCACAGGGTTTATGATACTCTGCGTAATCTTAGCGTTACCTGTCTCTCATCTCTCATGAGCTGATAGAATGAAATTCTACATGACAGCGCTGTTTTTCAGGTACTTTTGTCTGATCTGGCTGTTTGGACAGTTTTCCAGTGGACATCCATGATGTTGTCAGTTGTGGCTGTCTGGAGATTTATGATGCAATCGTGCAGCCTCTATAAAGTATGAGCTCGGTAAACACCAGGGACATAATTTCACTTACATTGCTACAACCTTTTGTCCCAATAAGAAAAGTAACAGTGAAATGTCTGAATGTATCAGCCATTTTTTCTGCTCATCAGGGAAATATCGATGGCCTCAGCTACTTCGTTGTGGTCTTGAGAGATGGCACATTTGAAATTGTGATGTGATTGTTGCGCACATGAGCTGCAATTGTGTCCTGTTACAGAAAAACAAAGCTTTTCTGTGGCTGAGGGAAGCAGTTAGGCTGCTTTTGTTCTCTGTGCAAAGCTCCTGTTGGCTTGACCTAAGTCAGGATGACATGTTCACCTCCTATCCTCAGTACCTATTTCTGGATGATTGTAACTTACTCTGACATTGCTTGGGGCAGCACTTCCTCCATATTACTCACAATATAAAATCTCACTAATGTATTTTGGCTGTTATTTATCCCAGGCAAAAAAAAGAAAAAAAAAAAAGAAAGAAAAAAGCTGAGGAATAAAGGGGAATAAAATGTGGTTTTGACTGCTGTAACTAATATACTAATGTGCTCAAACTTTTTTTTTCCTTGTACATTTGTGAAAGCTTTAAACAGAATATAAATTTAACAGAATATATATATATATATATATATATATATTCCTGAAGAATATATACAGTATATGATGAATAATGTTCTCTCAAAAGCACAAACCTGCAATAAGCACAAATGAGATTCCTTCTCAAACCAACTGCAGGGAAAACCACTCATAACACAGATACCCTGGTGGTTTGTTTACAATATACATACAGTTATTGGTGCATGTCCGCACACACACTCACGCACGGAGGAGTTTGTATTGCAAGTCTTGAGATGCCTGACTGTGTTTCTTGAACACAGGGATGTTTTCTAGATGATACGAACACTTCAGGTCCAGCGTTTAGTACAAGCTTTTGCTCTCTCTGCCCACTGAGATAATTTGCCTTTGTAATATGGAAACATAGAACTACAGCCCCATCCCAAAGAAGGCACCACTTCTGCATTTCAAGTAGGAATAAATCGGCCAAAAAGTTTACAAAGTTTCTCATACAATATAAGTGTCATTTTCCAAGCCAAATGAACATCAGAAAATGTTACCTTCAAGGAGGCCCCAAACTCCCACTGAGGTGACGTAACTGATGCTGCTGCATATCAATCAGACTTGCTATTTGGTGAATAATCTAAAAATATAAAGCAAATTTGCTTCTCCCTCCAGTCTAAAGAGGCCTTGGGGAGATATGCGGTCAAACAAAGAGAGGTTTGATAGAGGGACGGAAAGTCAACTGGAAACTCGTTTTAATCAACCTTTTCTCACCCCACATAATAGGCTACATTTTGATATCTAGTCCATCAGGATAATCACCTTTGGTGTCTCATGGTGCAATCAGTTTGACTCTGTATCAAAATTTAAATCGCAGAAAGCAGCACAAAGAAGTCTTTCAGAAGTCTGTCAGAGAAAGAGGGGACCTGGCAACACCACCGGTTTTAATAAAATATGCCTGAAGATTAAAACCGGCTTTTGCCATTTAAAGGGAAACAAGCGAGAATCTTCAATAATCAAAGGTGCTCTTGTGAATAGCAGTGTGGTTTGCTTGGGACTGGAGTTGAATCGCTCTCTTTCTTTCCTCCAGAAGCAGAGGAAAATTAAAGAGATGCAGATAAGTTGCATGAAAGGCCTTCACTTAAACCCGTGTCTGAGGTGTTGCACTGCCAACAGCATCAGGCTGATTTTACTTTGTAATGTTCTCCATCTCATCACCGTGAGAAACGCCAGAATATATTCCTAATAAGACTGAATTCTGTGCATTTTGCAGAAATACCAAAACAGTAAGAACTTATATGTTTCTTTAATGCCACTTTGTGTAGAGAAAAGCACAAACTGCTGCCACACCGTCGCATGATTTATAGCCTCAGCTAATTTGCATTGTCAGTGGCGAAAAACAACTACACAGGAGGCACAGCAAAAATTCACCAATAAATACATAAATTAACACACATACAGAAATATACATAAAAGAATACAAAACCCCAACTATCCAATACATTAGAGCTGCATAAGCAGCAGATCATTCAGGGCTGATCCCTCCTTTAGAAAGTCTCCAGCTTGAAATGATCTCAGTCAGCTGTTTGTCCAAATGAGGATTTACATAAAAACACAATACATCTCCACATGAGGAGGCAGGGATTTGTCTGATTGAGGCTAAAAGCATTTTCATACACCCATCTCTCTTTGTTTAGAGCACTGCTGCATTTCAGAGCACGGACCTGTAGTGAGATGCTGGCAGAGCCTGAGAGCGGCTGAGAGCTCCGTGCTATTTATAATGCACAGTGCACTCGCCTGTCCTCATGAATAAACCTTACTGGGATGAATGCTTCCCACTGGGACTACAATATGGGAGCGAAGAGAGGGTAATGTCCACACTTCCATCACACCAAGACAGAATACATCAACAACTTGAACCACAAGGAAATTAATAGATTCAATCACAAGTGGACACTTCCAGGTTGTTCTGTTGAACGTTCATGGAGCATCGATGGTGACGACACCAACACCAACAGATCTGTATGTTAAGATTACATATGGCAACAGTTGTCAACACATGTTTTTTAATATGCATGTGATATATTTTTCTATCACACACACACACACATACAGTATATATATATATATACATACATAGCTTTCAGCGCAAGGACATAATTCCTCTGCCATTGACAATACGCACACGTCAACGTCTTACCCTACAATAAACATATTGTATATGTGTACTGCATCATATTGTAAGAATACATTTTGCACTGCTTTGTCACATTTTTAAGATTACTAGTGTTGTGTATCATCACTAAACAAAATAGACGGGTAATAAGAAGTGGAACTTGTACTGTAACTCTGGAAAATTGGGTAATGAGGGGGAATGAAGGAGAAGGGGGAAGGTTATCTGAGCAAGGTAAAAACCACTGGAAGATTCTGAAAAGCAGCTGTTACATAGCAGTAACACTAATGGCCATGCTCCTTCTACTTGGGATAAAGGCTGTTATGAAATGGCACTTAAAACAAATAAGGTTGAGAAATAAAAAATACTTTCCCAGAATTACATAATATGAACTAGACCTATGCATTCAGCACCAAATGCAATGGATATATCCCGAATGCCCAGAGGCAAGATTGAACAATCTGTGTTGCTTCATTTGCATCAAGTTTGACATCAATCGGCCTAATAGTTCTGGAGATATAAGCACAATTTCTCAACCAAAGCGCTGCCCCTTGTGGCCAAATGCACAATCCGAAATGCATGAAAATCACACCAGTTCTTCAACTATGAGTGATGAATCTGTCTGCCAAATATCAAAATTCAAATCCAAATGGCATTCGAGTTATCGCGTTCACACGGAAAACATGTGGCAGGGGTGGTGGCGGCGGCGGCGGCGGCGGCATTGGCGGCGGCAGTTGGGCCTAAACCATAATATCCCTGACACTTCGCGTTCAGGTATATAATGATGTGATAATGTTTGTAATAATCTTTTAAATGTTTTAAATGTGATGCAATCACTTCATTCAGACAGGGAGTCCCACAGTCCAAAAACATGCATGTTTAGATTGATTGGAGACTCTGAATTCCCCCTAGGCAATTCATCAGGATGCCCCAAGTGAATGGTGTATGTGTATGTCCAGTAATGGACTGGGGACAGGTCCAGGGTGTATCCCCTGCCTTCTCTGTATGTGTGCAGAGATAGGCTCCATCAGTCCCCTGCACCACCAGTTAGTTATACAGCAGCTCAAGGAAGTGCATGGATAGATTGATAAAATCATCCTGTATCAAAATCCATTTCAGATTGCATTGAATTTCCAGCAGTGTGTTTGACAGGTATGTGGCAGGTGATGCAGATGAGAGGCTGTGCAGGGTCATGAGGAGCATCATCAATGAGTGTGAATGTGTTTCTCCACTGAAATGAATGGTGTTGCATTGAGTGAAAGATTCCTGTCTGCATTGTTTGTGCTGATTAATAAGCAGAGAAAGTGATGACTCAAGCGTGCAAGCAGCTGGATGTGTGGGTTTCTTTGTGACATCTTGTAAACTGCTCAGCACCGCATAGCAGCCGGTATCGTCCTCAAACATGCATCGCATGCACAGAGACGCTCCCTTGTGACAGTTGCTGGAGAAAGCCTGGAAAATACTTGAAAAATATGTTTAAAAAATGGCAGAAAAGAACAACATCATTGATTGATACCGACGTAGCCGCACTTGTTGTTTGAGCCAAGAAAATGCCAGTCAAATTTTCACCTCCTCCTCATATTTAATACCGCAGGAGCAGCAGCAATTTACTTTTTAATTCCCTCCTCCAAGAAAGAACAGAACAGGAGGCTGGATTTGTAAACAACTGTCTCTGTTTTTTCCAACCCAGTGCCTTGATGTGACCCTAAGGTGATGCCAGTGGGATTGACAACGCGCTCCTGCAGGGTTTTTGGATTTGGAATAAATCACTGAGATAGGCCCTACCCTCTCGCTGCTGTGCTCCTGGACACTAATATATCTCCCATATAGCTGGCTGCCCCAGTCGCTCCGTTCAGATGAGAAAAACGACAAGGTGCCTTAGGGGAAATGAATTGCATGCATGCAATTTACTAATACATGGGAGAAATAACACCTCATAAATGTCGGTAGGTGAGGGGAAGACTGTGTAGATTTGACAGCGATTAATTTATTCCCCGCTACTCACTGCTTATAATACAGAATGAAGGTGCGAGCCGTCCCTGGCTTAAATCAAAGTGTAGCGTGTCGAAGCAGGATGAGAGGCACAACAGAAAATAGCAGACGTCATGGTTTTGCATCAAGAAAAAGCCTATGAACTATAAATGCAGATAACAAGGTCAACAGGAGGTGAAGCTTAGGGTTCCTCATGTTGTCTGGAGGAAAGACAAGCAGCGTTTATCGTTTTTATATCACCTTAAATGTGCCTTCATCTGCTCAAAAACAGCTGCATAATTTAACAGTGCTCCTGGAAACAAGGCTTCGTATTTAGGGCAAAGGTGTCTCTGGAATCCGTTGTTATTTCAGATATCATGCATAAATAAATGAATGCTTAATTTATTTTTTTTGTGTGTGTTAAGTTTGATTAGGTTTTGCCAGAAACAGTCGCAGCAGGGGATTGCATATTGCATTACACCAGATTAATGCAAAACGGGTTGGCAGATTATCCTATGGCGGCATCACATCTTATTTCACGGGTAAATAAAGGATCAAGAACACATTAGACACTACTCTCGTATTTAATCAAGTTACAGCTGAACGTTATTTGCAGACATGACATAATAAAATGTTTAATTTCAAGTGGTTGTTAAGTATTCATGCCACAGATCACATGACCTCTCAAAATATCTCTGCCTTTTTCATATTTTATGCCTCCTGCCTAATTTAAAGGAAAGAATTAGAGCATAAAATTACTTAGATCTCTATGGGGGAGGAGCAGTGGACACACACATGCACACAGACGCACACATGACATTAAGCGGTATCCTCTCGCTCTCCCTGAGCTGATGCCAACAAAGAGATATTTCCTTTCTGCAGAATGTAAAAATGCTCGATATGAAACCTCGCTGGCGTTTTTATTCAGAGAGATGCGTGAACTTCTCTTTCATGTATGAAGCCATTCAACGGCAACAGATGCACCCAACATTCAGATCTGGAGGGCGGCGGATTACATGTAGCGGAATTACAATAACCTCATTAATTCAGATGTAATCTGTTGCCAGAAATGGAGTCGATCACACTGGTTCTGGAGTACCAAATTCCTCATTTGGGTCGATACAGAAATAGAAATTTTAATTATACAACTATGAACACAAATAACAGCGTTCACACGAGGCTCATCCTTCAGAATTTAGATTAGTAATCTGGCAGCTATTTGACCTGTAAGTGACAGAAATCAAATTACATGTGTCCAGTGAATTATGTTTATCAATGTAAATAAAATGCTCTGCTTGAAACCATATTAACTGCATGTGTAAATAATTTTAATTGGGATTGTGCTCAGTGTCAGACTCACAAGTGCAGCATTCCAATGAACACAATAGATAGATAGATAGATAGATAGATAGATAGATAGATAGATAGATAGATAGATAGATAGATAGATAGATAGATAGATAGATAGATAGATAGATAGATAGATAGATAGATAGATAGATAGATAGATAGATAGATAGATAGATAGATAGATAGATAGATAGATAGATAGATAGATAGATAGATAGATAGATAGATAGATAGATAGATAGATAGATAGATAGATAATAAAACTACACTACTCTCCACTATAAAACTGTGTTTACATCATTGGCTGCGAACCAGCAAGGTTGAAACCCACAGCAAAGCCTCGGAGTGACCACTCAGACTGAGACAAAACAACATCCAACCACAGTGGGCGGATGAGTAGCTCGGGGATCTTGAGACGCATTAGTCAAGGCAGTGCTGACACTGCTTGTATATGTGAAAAGACGATGACACACAACCCATACAGTGTGGTCCACAACTGTCCTGAAAAAAGCTACTTCTTCATTTCATTCATATTAGAAATGTGTTTCCATCAGCGGTGCCTCTGAGTCGAGGACAAAACTGCGTGCGTTATCGGTTCCTTACACATTTAACGTTGTTGTACTTTCTTTCCCTAATTTAACCAGACATGTTAAAAGAGAACACTGGGGAGTAGTTGCAGGCAGAAACATGTGCACAGGCAGACCCAGTGGGCTGCTCATACATATACAACCCAACACACACACGTGCAGTAAACACACACTGTGATCACTTATATTCCCATTTCTGCCTCGTCTAAATTTAATCGCAAAGACGATTTTAATGTGAACTGAGCCAGAGAATCAGGTCCAGACTTTGTTGCCTTTTTCACATGGAAAACAACAGGAGGATATCCAAGTCAGATATGTGCTCCCATCCACTGGAAATACTGTTTATTATCAGTTTGTACGTGCAGCAAGCAGGATTTAGCACTGAAAGTAAATACGGTTTTGTTGTTTTGATGTCAACCCTTGAATTTGTTATGAGCCTTTAATTCCACTTCATCAGCGTCTCTCCAGTTACCAGTTGAAGTCATTACATAACTGACCCTTTTAAGACACAAGACCTCACTGCAGCTGGTAATGTGTGCAGAGGGCGCACAAGACAACAGGAAAAGAATGATTGTGTAGAAAAAAAATACTTTAACATTTCTGCCTCTGTAGCTCAAAGAAAAACAAAGATTCTCTTCTGCAGAGAGAATAAACAACAGATTCAAGTGGTGCGGATGTGCTTATCCTCCTAAGTAATAAATGTTGAAGCCACTGAAGCTACAGTTGCAACAACTGACACGCACGCACATGCATACATACATGAGAAGGTTATTGTGTTCTTTCATTGTATCATTTATATGTTAAAAAGTAGAGCAAAGGCATTGACCTCTACAAGGGAAGTGACTTCTCAGCCTCCAGAGGGTCTGTAGTGTAATCTCTCAGCAGCAAAGCAGGATGTAAAACATGCATGAGTAGCTTGTAGCATCATAGGGAGTGTTGACTAAGCCAGCCCTGACATCTCTTATATAATGCTAATACAACCCCGGTCTCGAACCATCTCATGGTGATTCCACATCAGCTATTTCAACAAAGAATATTCCATTTCTCCGCCCCTGTAATTCTGCTGTGTCTAATTCTTTCATAATTGTTATTTTTTGGCACTGATAAAACGAACGCCCAGTGTGCCTCTCATGGACTTAAATGCACTGCCTCGCTCACCCAGGATGCACATAGTGCTCATTGCTCAGTCGGTCATTACAAATGTAGGAAATTCATTACACATGCATCATTGATTTTAAGCTGCATTTGCATTGTGTGGAGCCTTAGGTGTTGACTGTGTTGGAAAAAAAAGAAAGTCCAGCCAAAGCAGAGACTAAGCACTTTGTTTTCCCAGCCTTCTTGGAGTGTTTCATTACAATATCTTCCTGGAGTTAATAAAAGTTGGAGCAGATGAAAAATGACTTTTCACTCTGTACAGGCTTTCGGTTTCCTCAGACCAGTGGATTATTTAGTTCAGTCCCAGCGCTGGAACGTTAATGACTCAGTTATTATAATTTCTTTAACTTTGAAGAAATAAAAAACAAATTCTGGCATTTTTCCCCAAAGCAGGTCTTAGATAGGGACTTTGTTTTATTAAGCAATACAGTTTGTGTGGCGCGTGCACGGGATCAACCCAATGCCACGTTCTCCGATGTAATGCCTTCATTTTGAAGTCAAATGCGGCTCAGCCTGCAGCTGCATTTCTCAACCTGTCTGGCTCAAATCCACCAAAATCAAAGCGACAACTAACACTTTGTTGTTTTGTAATGAATTAATTTTCCTTCACCGGGTGACTTTATCTGAAGTGAAAAAAAAAAAAAAGAAAACGAAGGAGAAGAAAAAGCTTTCCTCACAAATAAATATACGAGACAAACAAATAGGACCGTCTTCTCAATCTGCAACCTGTGGTACTGAGATGTTGTTAAGGTTTTAGTGGGAGTCCAGACATTATAGAAGAGTATATGTACATACTGCAGTGAGCATGTGCCAACTCCTGAAATTTACTCAGATATCTGCAATCAAGCGGAAATATTTCTGGAGTGCTTTTGATTGACCCTCTGTTGAGTCCTGTATTGCATTTGATTGCATCAGCATCAGATTTGTTTGCATTTTGTAAACGGTATGCATCGGTGGGTTATGGTTAGGCTCACCAGTGACCATCACTAGGCATAGTAGTGAGTCATGAGTTGAGCAAGTGCCTCTAAAATGGTGTGTCTAATGTCAAGATTAGACTACTTTATGTTCTTTTTGTAGTCTAATCCTGCCAGTGTGACTTAACAATCACACTGGCAAGACTGGGAACTACTATGACACTGTCTGAGTTCGTAGGTCAATGGGGAGCTGTGATGATGAGATGAGTTTTTTTCTTTTTTTTTACATACCATCATTACAGTTTTTCACAAAATAAAAGCAATATTTCTCAAGTTTATATGATTTGCAATTGTCACTTGCAGGTGTTTTCATTGAAGGGTGACCATGTGAAATACCAAAAGTGCCCCTGAACAATGCTGAAATGGCTCCATGTGCTTCCCTCTGTAGCTGAAAAAACTCTACAACTTCTGTGACATGTTCACTGTAAGGAATCATGGAAACTTGAACTTTGCGAAAGTATCGAGTAGGGAACCAACCCAGAGATATTTATGACCGACTTCACCTCATGGAGATTCTTTCTCACAGTGGAGAGGGTTTTATTAAAATTGTGGAAATTGCCCTCGACTGTTGCAATGATTAGTTTAAGTGCTAATCAATGACAGCCATAATTACTAAATGCTGCAATGTCTGTTGCTTTTGTGGGTTGATAAACTGTTTCACCCGCCCCACACCCATCTCATTTTATTGTGTCAGTTTCTTGGAAGACCATAAGAAACTGGGCTGTTCCCTCCCCTGGGGCGAGAGCACAGCCTCCAGGGAGAATTTGTGACAGGCGTGATTATCATCCATCTGTTCAATTAACTGTCAGCTTTCTCAGAAATGAATGAAAAAGGGTGCAAAACAGCAAAGAACATTGATAAAGTCAGAAGGCAAATTGGAACAGTGGTCTCATGCATTTGGAAGCGTGAAATATGAAAATGGACACATAAAATGCAAACTGTAGGGGAAAAAAACAGAAGGATTTAGCTAATTTCCGACGAGAGCCTCACAAAATATGCATAATATCGATATCTCGCCTCTCTGACAAGTGATAAGGATAATGAGCTTTTCTTCCTCCTCTGCTGGATTCAAGGAAATCACATTCTCTGTGTTACAGATGTAAGTCTCATTATCTGACCTGAGTTTCCTCACTTCAATTCCCACAGTCTTTGCTCACTAAGCGCATCAGGCTGATTAAAGAACTTTTCTAGGGGACTAAGCCTGTTTTATGCGGGGGTCCTGCGTTATCTCATGGCGAGCACAGGCCTGTGCTCCGGCGGCCAAACAGATAGCGACGCCTCCACATCCCAGACCGAGCTCTAATTCAGGCGACGGCTCGTCACTTTTCTTCGGTTCCTCAGGTTCCATCTCCCTCAAACAGCATCTCGTGGCCTCAAACACACGCCCATCAAAGCGACCAAGCACCAAACAGCGCGGCACTTTGCCAAACTACACTAAACAAATTCACAGCGTCTTTCCCTTTCCCTAGCTCAGTTCTCATTAAAATCAGGAGGAAAATGTCATCGCTCCTCAAACACAACCGGAAAACGCTCTCTCCACATTATGATGATACTCCAGTTTTATCACTTTAATGTCCTTAAAGCTTCATCTTGGCACGTTAATAAATCCACATTAATTGAGAATGAAAATAACCATAATTTCACTTCAGTGATGTCAGTAATGTTGCACTATATTTCTTGACACACAAGTTGTGACCATCATCTTTTTAATCCTCTCTTTATTACTTTTTTGCATTCCTTTTTGCGTCTCTTTAAAGCCCCATTTCATTGTATGACATTATGAGGTTAAAACGAAACTTCATTATCTGCTAACACGATATACTGTATTAAATTATAGCAAATCATCCTGTGTTCATAAGTTACAGTATTTCTTGTGGGCACAAGCTAATCATCTTGTACAAGAGCATATAGCATTCCACATGATTATCTGTCACATATATTTATATATAGAGAGATATCACCTGGGGATGAGTAACATAGGAAGTATGTTAATTTTTTTTTCTTGAAATATCCACATTTTCAGGTCAATAAGAGTTAAACTATCAAATGAGTTTGTTGGGTTTTTTTCTTGGAGCCTCAATAGAAATCTCATGTTCCGAACGATAACTAATTGAACAACCATGTCCCCAGGAGTCTGTGCCGAGCACATCTTCTCTCTGCGTTCTCACAGATCGTTATGCAGATGTTGGGCTGTGACTCTGACCAGCGAGGGCGACTGTGTTCCTGGGTGAAATGGTGTTTGACACCCTGCTCCGCCGAGTCAGTGTGTGACGGTTCCTCCCTGCTCTCGTGTGACAGTAGGAACGTTGTCAGGTCATCTTATCATCAATGAACAGCCTCCGACCATCAGCTTCTGGCAGCCCGGTGCGCTGGTTTGGCTGTATTCTGCTGTTTGGCTGTTTCCATGGCAACAGTTTTTCCGGTCGATTAGTTGATGGCTCTTGTGTTATAATTGTTTGCAAGCATCGTTGCAGGAAACAAAAGTTATCCAGAGATATTCTCAGAGACGACACTGATTTAAAGTCAGTTCTTTGCTGAAATTACAGTGAAATTGCTTCATATCAAATCAATTTCAATGCTTATTTTAGAGTTGCAAACTGCAACTCTTTTTTTTTCGATTTCCCTGAAGAACAATATGTTTCCTTTGTCTCCATCTGGAGACACAGCGACATAGCAAACAAACCCGATTTATGTTGCTGTACCAAACCCAGCTATTCAGTGCACATTTCTCTATAACAAGTTGGAAAAACAGCTTGCTGCTTCGCACATTAATCAATCAATGATTGCTGCAGTGGTGGCAAGATGCCTGTATTGATCACGCAGGCCTGGAAACTTTGTTTGGATCACCACTGGAGTGCATGATGTCCCTCTCTCTCTCTCTGTTCTTTGTAGTTTTTAGTAGTAGTTTATAAAGCCTCTTTTCATCTATTAATTCACAACTACAACACATACTGTGTTTACCAAGCTCATCATGAAGCCTGTTATTGCTTGGCTGAGATTTCCTGGTAGCAGTTCCTGGGTGAACTGGTGAGTCTTGGGTTTCATCTGGATCTGGCTGAGCAACTGAGGGGAGGGAAATGGGCTGAAGTCAGAAACCATCCTGCCAAGAATCCCTCTTCAGGGATGTTAAAAGGAAAGTCTGGTTTATTTCAACCTGACTATTTTCCCATAATAGAAGCTACTGCTGAGTGACCTGACCATGTTGCCCCTGCTGCCAGATCTCCTCAGCTTCAGGGCTGAAGAGCACCAGCGATGTGATCGTCACCAGCTCGGAGGCTGTGGCCTGGGGGAGATGTGTGTGCATGGAAACATGCCTCACGTCATGTCACCAGACATCATGTGTGGGGTACACATTTGGAAGATATTCCACCACCACCCTCCTGCTCAACCAGCTCCCCCAGTGATCATAGTATCAGTTACAGGACTTTTGTTGTTTTTTTTATGCAAAGATAAATATTTAGAGTGAATTTGGAAATATTTTAGAAAGGCTACCAGTGAAACTGTGAGTGGGTTTTATCCACTGGCCCTCAGTTCCCGTCATGTCCTGGAGAGTAGCCCTTGAACTAAGCTATTTGATTATCTCAGATACAGGATGTTGTAAGTCAAAATCCATCCTTTTCCTTTTATTCAGCAGATTCTGGTGAGATCAGCAGAATCCACATGCTCAGGAAAACAGACTGCAATCAATTTTAGCATCCTGAAGTCTTATCAGCTCCTGCAGATCCTCTTCGTCTTCTCTTTTTTTTCTTTTTTTCTTTTTGGCTATCTCCCTACTCCCAAATGTTGCAAACCTGGCTCAAAAAAAAAAAGCTAAAAATAAACACTTTTTCACAACAACTTTATAAGACAGGTTGTTACCAGGAGGTGAATGCTGATAACCCCCTGGCATGCTTAGAGGTTATTATTCAGAGTCATGCAGGCAAAGAGGCATCAGAGATAGGACCATGGACTGTTGGGGTTTCCAACGGGAACACAAGACCGACATGACAGGATAACATTTTATTTTCTGATTGAATGTGTGGGTTTATTAATCTGCAGGCTTTTGACTGGGTTTTATTTTCTGTTTGACGACTGCTGCATGCTTGATCTCTTTGAATCTGATTGCACCTTATCGGAGGAAACAGGCAGCGTGGTAGCTATCTTAAGATACTGCAGCAGGCTGAGCTCTGGATCCACGTGTTGTTCGATTGGCACATTAGCCACATCATTACCGCGGGCCCGGTGACACTACTGCTACTTTGAGGTAACCCCCTGTAGTCAGGCTTACTAAATATCTAATTGAAAACCAGATGTTTCTCTCACATGAGCATTAAAGAGGATTGATCTGGATCCCCTTCGTGCCCCCTCTGTGATAATAGGAAAATAAACAAGGTGCACCGGAGAACTCCAGATGAAAACAGCTTTGTATCTCTGTCAGACTAAACAAAAATGTTCCACCTAAATGTGCCACATCCTTTGATTTTTCCCTGAGCTTTGCTACAGATGAGACCCAATAATCAGAGTCCTTGATTGTTTTGTTTTTCTCCTGATGCCACAGCCAGAATAAAACATATGACATAACGGGCCATTGCCCGCAGCTAGAATTTATTCACACAGACAGAGTAATTTTGTCTTGTGTGCCGCTCCAGAATAGGCCCTGTGATGAGTCCTATGTCACTGCCCACCCATTTGCTGATAGCCCACTGGTCACTCACCAGCTCTCTCATTTTCTCTCTGTGGGCCTTTGAAGCCCGAGACTGAAATTAAAGATCTCCAGATAGAATCCCCTCCTCGCAGCACTCGGGTCGACTCGCTGCATCTTGCTCAGCAGTTTAACTTTGCTGCACTTGGAAACTTATATCTTTGTGCCGAGCAGTAACTTTGGATTTCATTGTATGTTATAAATGAGACAAATAATCGGTGAAGATCATCTGCCACACAGCCTCGAAGCTCATTTTCGAGGGAACATTTTGCTCAAATTTCCTCAAGTAGCTAATTACAGCAAGTGACATCTGTAGTAATGTAGTTCTTGGATGTGTGATATACATGTTCCAATATATTGGTCACTGATTGAGATTTGAATCAATATAAGCATGTTAGATTAACACTTTTCCAAATAATTTAAGTTAATTATTTTCATGTGCAAGTTTTGCTAACTTTCTTCTGAAGCTGTTGCATGTGACCGTCTGTAGCAGAAAATGATCCACTCCGTCAGATAACAGGATAAAATACATCTCCTGCCTGCAGTACATTTCCTGAAAGCTGAACATGAGAGCTATTGACTGAATTCAGGGACTCATTTTATGTCTATTAGAAGTTGTAATATTGAAGACAGCGAAGGATATTACAGTGACATCTGCAAGAACACAAACAGGAAAATTACTTAGTGTCTGCTCCTGTGCTCTTAAAAGCATTAACATGTATTTATGGAGTGCAGCTATTGTCTGTCTTCCTTATTACGCATGTGAATCAGGAGGTGGGCTCATCCAAAATGTCAAATCATGTCTTCCTTTTATATTTTGTACTGAAAGATTAAAGGAAATGTGTATACTCTCCTGCATTGATTATCTTGAAAGTGGAGGTGAATCAAAGCAGGTTTGGATGTCTGATGTCGGACTATGAGATAGCGTCCAAGAACAACAGGATCGACTTGGTCTCCTGGTAATATACTTTATACACAGCTAGTTTTACTCATCGGGTTTTATTAAGTCAGCACCGGGTAGAGTGCACTGAGGAGGTGGACGTGCAGGCACCAGAAGCATCCAAGTCAAAAGGTTCAGAAATGCTGTGATTGCTGTTGACTTTTCATGCATTAAAATACATCATTATTCTTACATAAAATTAACCCAGTACTGTCAATGCAAACTAAGCAGTCACTCTGAGGAGACGGCGCAATACAAACAAAATGAATTGTTAGCAAGAATTAATTTATTATAAACAACACTGCAACGTGTTTGTAAGTTAATGAACGTTTCCTCATTGTGTTTATTCAGGATTTAATTCAAATAACGTTGCGTTTCCTTCAGAACTTATTTGTCGTTTGCTAATTTGTTGAATCTGACTATTATTTCTAGGAAACAGAACTCACAGGATAAATGCAGGACAGCACACAGAAAGTCAAACAAATAAGTGATGATTTTTGTGTTGGTTCATAATCTCCAAATGCAATTCACACATATATGAAACGTGCAGTGATATCAATGCATGCGAAAGTGCATTTTTTGTCATATAGCATTTCTATTTTACACTCAGTGTGTATATACTGTATGGATTTTTTTTTCTCTCTTGAGGTGCCTAGCATTGGTCAGGCCATTCAGGCAAATTCAATACGAAGTGAAATAAGAATGCAAGCAGAGGTGCAGAGACTGCAAACAATAATATGAAGATAAAGATAAAGTAATCTTCTAAAGGTGGCAGTTAGACCTAAGACTCCTCTTAATGAAATAAAAGATTAAAGCAACAGGGGAAATAAAAGAAGAGGGGGAAGAAAAAAGTGTTTGCCTTGATGTGTCAGAGCAGCAGCAGAGGAACTCTACAGCAAAGCCTGGAGTGTGTTGATGACACACGTCTTTTAGACTATAATATGTTGCTCTTGTGTTCTAGATTAGTATTATATCAGAGACAGAATACTTCAAAAGCAGACTTGTCGTCCATCCACTGTCCCAGAACTAACCTGCGGCCTTGCTGGGATAAGCAGAGACATCCCTGAATGGGAACATATGCTGTTCCAGAGCCTGTTAGTAGTTTCCAGCATTAATGGAGCCTTACAGGGGCACTAACAAACCCCCACCATCACTCTGAGGCTGCCTTTTGAATCTGTGTTGGTAACAGTGTGGATGGTACTGTATGAACAGTTTGAAAAGTGAACTCTTTGCACTCCAGGTCATTGTTGTAAGTCCATCCCAGAATAGTATGTTCCAGTCTCTCCAGTCTCTCGGATTCTTGTTATAATATGACCTCAAATGAGTTGTAGATGAGGAAGTTCCTTAAATTAGACATTGAGAAATGTTTTTTGTTGTTTTTATAGCTGTAAGATTTTGAAGTACTTGGACAATAAATGTCTACTGTTTGTCCATTTGTTGAGTAAATATTGCATACTGCATCATTGCAGAGTCAGTTTGAACCAACCCAAGATAAAGAGTGAGTCAGCACTCGGACATCTGCTGTACACTTCTGAATAAATGTCGGAGTGTATTTATTGGTGGTTTAAAGTTTTATTTTTCATCCTCTGCTCCTAGTTCCAGCAAACAGCAACTTATTTCAGTATTTCTTGCAGCAAAGCAAACGCGACAGTGGCCCTTTGTGTCACTTTCTTTGGATAAATTTATGCTAATAAGCTGCTGGTAAATAAATCATGAAATATAAATAGAAGTTAATAGGCACCAACAGAAAGCACGTGTCTTTGCAAACACTTCTAATGATGTATTCCTTTGAAATAAAGAAATGAAATCACCCGCCTCAGGCAGCAGTCTGCAATGGCTTGAGCTCAATGCAGTCAGCATTTCAAAATGTCCAATCTGAGGGTTCGTACACTGCATTAATTCACAGTCTCAAGAAAACAAGTCTCACATGTATTAATTATTCTTTCTGTCATCACCCACTGTATCTGTGTGTGTGTGTGTGTGTGTGTGTGTGTGTGTGTGTGTGTTAGCTGATATATTTTTGCACATGATCAAAAGCAAATGATAGATATTTGTTTTCAAACATGGAGGTTGAACTGTTCTGGCGTTATTCAAGGGCTTTAACGATCATATTGTAGGTGACACAGCAGATGATGGACACTATAATTACATAAACAGGTAATTTTATTAAGTTAATGCTGAATCATCAGGCATCCCAACTGGCGGGTGGAGACTCTGATTCGTGGCGGCTGAGCAGCTGTGTCACCTTCGGGCGTCCTCCTCCGAGTCTGACAGGAAGACATTTTTTTCCCTTTATTACTTTCCAAAATTGCTGATGTAGAGTCTGCATGTCGACAAAGCTGTTGTGGAAGTTTTTTTGTTGTGGCTTTTTTTCTCTCCACATTACTTTTTCTACCTTGCAGATATTTCCATCGACTCCTCGCTCTCCGCTCTAGAGGTGTGGTTTGTGGGCGTAGCTGATTTTAAATTGTCCCGTGGCGTCCTGAAGCCAAGGTAATGTGGAGTCCTTATTTCCTTCAAGGAGCCTTGTGGCACCGCTGTGCTTGTTTCCCCTGCATGGCAAATCCCAGTTGCGCTGCACCATGAAGGATGTCGATTATATTCAGCACTTTATCAGACAGGACAGGCCAGGGCATTTTCTGCAAATTTGTGATACACATGTGCAGAAGCAGGGCTTTGAATGCTCGGAAAGAAAAATAAAAATAAAAAAACAGCTCGATTCAATTCGTTCTCCATTCAGCCATCAATTCAGCAAAGTGGTTATTCTTCAAAATTGAAAAACACTGAAAAAGCTTTGGCTGTGAAAAGGTTGTCATAACAAACCAGATGTAATAGAATGAATCCTCCGCCATTAGCAAATGAGTCGGTTTCTGTTTACAATCTGAATTGATTGGACTGAGAGCGAGTCTGCCTGAGCTGAGGACATCAGTGACAGTAACCTGCCTTCCCGCAGCTTTATACGGTGCAGTTAATGCTAAACCTGGTCTATTTTTAACCCTGATGAGGGAAATAAATGTGGCTTATTGCCACCAGGAAGGTGCCGACATGATGAAGCTGAGAGTGATTTAGGGATGGCTGATGGTGCCCTGAGAAAGGAGAATTTATTTTTCATGTGGGAAGAGGTCTGGTTTCTCCTGCATGGGAGCAGAAAGAGCCACATTTTAACAAGGCAGCGTGTCAGAGTCGAGACGCTCACCTGCCAGCCTATAGGAGGTTGAATTGGCTTGAAAATGAGCCCGCTGATAGATAGTTAAAACCATGTAACTGAGCAAGTGCTGCCATGCATGTGATCCACCTCATTATCCTCAGAGCACAGATTTTATCCTGCTGCCACTGCAAATGTGCCTCGGCACTGAGATCTGCCTGTTGTTTGCGAAGATAATGCAATCACGACACTTCTGCAGAGTTTCAGCTCGAGCTGAGATACATGCACGCACGCACACACACACACACATACACACACACAAAAACAAGCGTGAATGGAAAAGTGCCGCCTTAACTATGGAAGGATGTTAGGGAAAAAATCGACTGGAGATTGTGGTCGAAGCCACATTTTTAAGTATTAATTCGCTTTTAGACTGTGAAGATAGCATCCTGAATTCAGACAGTCACTCAGAAAACAGCAGTTTTAATGGTAGTGTTACAAGGTGTGTTTTCATTGCAATTTTTATTTTTGCTGAATAAAAACGATATATGTGAAATGTCCGTAGGTGTTTCCGTTGATGGAAACTCCCATAAAGTATTCTAGCTTCATCGTGTGGGTTTCATAAAATCTTATCCCACATTTCTTTTTTGCGGCATTAAGTGTTTTTTCAACATTTTGTTCTTTCCATTACCACTTTTTTGTTGTTGAGCCAGGGAAGAAGACCATACTACCCACAGTTATTCTGTCTGTTTTTTTGGTATGTGAGTGAAAGCTGCTGGTTATTAACAGGCAGACAGAGGTCGATTGTGTCCCAGCAGATGTGTAAGTGTGTCAGCATGCTGCAGTCCACCACCATTTGTCCTTCACTCATGTAGCCGACCCGGTTTACTCATCTGCATCTACTCACAGCTGAGTCACAGGAACTGACTTTAGCTACTTTATTAGAGATCGATTTCCGAGTTGGAAACAGCAGTGTTTTACTAAACGTTCCCTGAAGGAAAGAATCATCCAAAGTCTTCCTCTCACCTTCTCACATACTTGCAAACACAGACTCACATGGACGCACTGAAAACAGGATCCATAAATAAAACAGTGAATACCTGCTCAGTGGTCACAGTTTGCATCATCTGTTTTTCTTCAGCCGGCATCATTTTTGTATTTTGTCTTGGTTTTGAAGTAAAATCACACATTCCTGAACTTTCTGGTGCATATTGCTGTTTTGTTTTTTTTTTCTTTCCTTTGGACAGAGAAAAATCACCAGGGTCGGTTTTCTTTTTTTTTTCAATAACAAGGTCTTTTGCTATGGTTAGGATTTTTTCTTTTTATCGCAAAGGAAATTTGTTTCCATCTTTATGAGAAATGATGGAGTGTCGTCTTGGTTCTTTGTTGTCATTGTTAAGCACCTCTTTGTAAATTCACAAGAAATAATTGAAAGAAAAACCTTATTGCGGTTGGTGCGTTTTGGTATTTCCTTGCAGTTTGTGTTAATTATCCCTTTAACTTCACCACTCAATAAGCACTTGGGTTACTCAAATTAGCTCTCAACAGTATATTCAGAGCATGATGAAAGGTCAAGTCTATCTGTGAGTACTGTAAACACACTATGGGCAGAATAAGTTGTTTTCAAACACACTTGGGAGAATAGTCTGTTTTGTAATTTCAGTCTAAAGTCACTCACCAAATGGAGCTGCTGACAAATGTGCAGGGTAGTACAGTAGAACACTGCAGAGCAGTAAAGGTTGAATTTACTTCACTTCATTTAACTTTATTGCTATTTAGAGACAGTTCAGGGGATCCATTCAATTTGCAGTCAGCATTAAATGTGATACATAGAATATAGTGTGCATCTCATTTGATAGACAGCAGTCCAGATGTTCTCGTTTGAATGTCTGACGTGGGTAAAAGTCAGGTGTCAGATTTATATATGTATCATTGTGTCTTTCTCTCTTATTTGATTTTCCATCCTCAGCCATGAAGGGACTTTCTTTTGAATTTCAATGAGGTATGAGGGGTGAGAAGTGCACGTGTGACTTGTCCTCTAACGTTTTCTGGGTTTCTCTCCGAACATGCTGGGAGTTAAACTCTCTGAGACACCCATGTCTTTTATTTCAATAATTTCAGAGCACATGCTGTTTAAGCCAGAGAGCTAATTTCTGTGCCTTTGATTGGATATGAAGAGAAAGATTATGCACAGTCAATAAAAACAACTGTAAAAGTTTGATAAGATGTCTCACATCCCTCTGAATGGAGATTAGTGGCCTCACGGTGAGCAGTGTGTTTTATGAGAACATGAGTTTTCCTCTTAAGCTCAAATCCGCTGTTTATGAGCAGGGTAATATCACACAGTTGGTATCTATTGTGGTCTGTTTTGCTATTGTTTGTCTTGACAATAATGATGTCTTCAAGTGATGTAATCACCCGTGCTCAGGTCAAATTGAAGACGGACGGAACAACACTTAAGAAAAATGAATCATTAAGTCTTTTCCACAGAGAACTTAGGGCTTAAGACGCAAATCTGTTTGGTGAAATAATTACGATCAAAGTGTCAAGTCATTACTTCTAAACGGTCAGTAATTTGTTTGCGACAGTATAATTGGGCTGTATTAACTGTTGAGGCAAATCCATTAACGGCATCTTGCTGTTTGTTGTTTTCACATTTGTCATTTGGTGCGTACAGGGTGATGTCAGCTTCCGTTTTGAGATCAACGTAAAGTTAATTTAAAGGGGACCTAAAATAAAATAAAAAAAACTGAAACGTGAAACCTGATGCTATTTCGTAAGGTGGGACTGTGAGTGAATGGCCTGAGCTACTGGTTAAAGCAGATGGAGTGTGTCTAGCAGGCTGCATGTGACTGGATTAACATGACTTGAATGGTTATGATGACTAGAAAAGTGCTGTTATCAGAACCACTCCATTTATCATTTAATTCATCCTCCCTTCTGGTTTAAACATTTAAGGCTGAAGGTGTATGCGCTCTCTAGCTGTTTGGGGAAAAGTTACTAAGCTCTGTTGTTCCTTAAGTTCTTACCCATGTTCAGCATTCATCTGAATCATATACTTGACACAGACAAGCCTAGCTGTGTTTCGTTCAGCCAGGTCTGCAGCAGTATGTTGTACAGCAGAACTATAGAAGAACCATTCATGAGATGTTCCATGGTGTGAGGTTCACCATCCACACATGAGCGAGATGTAATCCCTCAACCCACCAGCATCCCTCGCTGGTGGGTTGCGGGTTTTCCAGACAGTCCAGGCAAGGCATTCATTTGGATTCTGATCTTTGTTTAGTGAGAAACATTAAGCCACATGATCATTCACATGAGTGGCAGGTGAGACAGCCAATCAGTTTAAAACCTGGAAGGTCTGAGCAGGAACTGACCTCAATATTTCTAAACCTAAAAATAGAATTGTAGAAATGTGAAATAGTCTCTGAGGCATTTCTGATGAAAGAAAAACGTGTTCCATAGCGTGTGTTGATGGATGAAATCTCTATTTAACCTAGCTCAACTCTAACATTGTTGTCTTTGTTCAGGACAAAGAATGAGAGACTGGTTTAGGGTTAGGTACGCCCAAGTGCCAATTTTATGCTATTCATGATAAAACAGTTCTCCTTTCATCAGCACCAAAGTTCTGTTACTGATTTTGTGCTTGTTGCAAGTTTATGTCGCCTCACATTAGGTTACAAACACGACAGATGTTGTGTTTTATAAATCAGCCTCCGCTTCACTGAAGGGAGAGCAGGTAAGACCCCTACCTGATGTCACAGTTCCTGAGGAACACAGATGTGCTTACACAAGTTTTCTGTTTTCTTTTTCAGTGTACGAAACAAACAGAAAAAATACCACAATGAAGTCAGTTCACAGAAGTCACTAAATTATAATGAGAAAAGATGGCACAACAACAAACAGCAAACAACAACAGTCCTGTGTTTGTTGTGGAAACTACTGTCACTGCTCAGAGCTGAAACAGATGTGTCAACATTAACGCCTTCACACTAATGTGTGCAAGGACAACACATTTTGTGTCATTTTTAACACATTTTCTGTGATCTCAGGTTGCTTTTTTCAAACAGATGGAACACAAAAATGTGTTTGTCCTTCCGTGGAAACATTATTGTGGTAAAAATGTGTCAGTTCTGTTCTCACAACTCCAACAATAACCCTGTGACAGAGGTAGCTGATAAAGAGGATAAAACATATCAATAAAGTGTGAAATAAACACATCTTAAAATTAAACACATTCTTAAGTATAAACATTGCTCATGTGTATCATCAAAAATAAGTAACGAGCAAAACATGTCTAATAGTGTCACAAACAAACATCAGTTTTGTTCAGATGACAGTGTATCACTGTGTCTGTGTTCTCAAAGCCTTCATCAGTGTCACCAGCGAAACATCACTGACGGCACCTCTGCAGTAAAGTGCAGCGACACCGTTTATTTGACATTGACGCATCAATCAAAATAAGATCATCCATTACCTTCATGGGATTTTGTGCCATTATAATTTTGCCGGAGCTACTTTTTCCTCAGCATCTTCAAATATTGAGTATGCGCTGCAGTTCCTAAATCTCCACAGTGGCTCAGGCTTCGCCTTGAGCTTTGACTCGAGCTGTAGCTCAGAATGACTGGATCAAATTTCATCAGCTTGCCTGTAAATCAATCACGACCCAGGCTCCTCGATGAAAGGCTGTCGCAGATAATGCATCGCTTGCAAGGGGTAGGCGAACCTGGAATTTCTCTTTCAGCCGTAATCTATCTGGTAACGTTTTGTCAGGTGTTGACACAGTGAGGGAAACCGTCGCTGACCAACGAGGACTGACCATTTGAACAGTTATTAGACAAGGTTAGAGCTGCAACAAATAATCGCTCAGTTGACTAATGATAGGAGACTAATATTTCAATTATTGATACATCAGGTTGCGTTGACTTTAATTGTAAAAATAGATTTTAAGAAATTGAGTCTAAAGTGCTGGTTCAGTGGGATATTTATCCTTGTTCTCTTGTGTTAACATGGAGGCTATGGAACATTGGCTTCACCAGAAATGCCTCAGACGCTATTTTACAGCCCTTTTACAATCCTAGTTTTAGATGTGGGAATATTATGGTCCATTTTTGCAGAGAGCTGGAGCCCTTTCATGCTTATTTGGCAACCACATATGGAGGTTAAATGATCTTGGTTCCCACTCACATTAATAATCTCAATATTTCTTGCTAACCAACAGAGTCTAGCAACTTTTTCCCAAACCAAGTGGTAACTGGAAAGACACAGCTATGGAGCGTGAACACATCCAGCGTTATTAATTTGAGCCAGAATCAGAGACTTTATTCAACAAGTGGTTTTTCATTTCTGGTCCTCTCTCTATGCCAGTGTTTTCTCTATATAACAGCAAACTGACTACCTTCAAGTTGTGGAGAAAACAAGTCTTAGCAGACTTCATACTGGCCATTGTGAAACATGGAACATTTATCAAAGTGTCTCTGACATTTTATAGACCAAACTAATAATTGATTTGGATTATGGAGAGATGAATAAACCACAAAGACGATCTTTAGTTGAAGTCCTAAATAAATTTCCTGCTCAAGGACATATCAGGGGACACTGCTCTTGATGGAGAGGATTTTATTTTGACTGTCCAAATTTCACAACTTTATCAGATTTAGTCTGCTACCCTCCTTCACCGCCCAAGGCTGCTGCCGGTCGACCTTTCAAGGTTTATGAAGTAAAGTGATTTCCTTCCAAATGCTGTAAATCTGATACTGTTAATTTGTCCTGTATATTTTATTCGTCGCTAAGGAAACCCTCCTGCAGTCAGGTCTGGTTCCAAGTAGAGTTATACTTTGCTGCTGCATATTCAATTGACACAATCCCATTTTGTCAAAACATGACTTTGAAATGAGCATGCTGAGTTTCAAGCAACCATTCTTGTTTTGCATTTGACAAAACAAAATGTCAAGTCTTGAGTCTTATCTGTACTCTCCCAGAACGCAACAGCCAGGTGTTGCTGTGTTTTACAGGATTGCGGGCTTGTTTGTTAACTGCTCATCCTTCACTTAGAAAGAATGGTGCATGCTGCATATGGTTTTCCACTTTATACAGTTTGATTTATGTCGCCCTGCCCAAAACACTGCACTGACCCTAATAACCAATTGGCCCAGGGCTGTTTTGTCACACCAGGTGATTTCTCTTGCTGCTCAGCAGATAATTCTGTGGCATTGATACTAAATCATGACTGAGGACAGGATTATGGGCAAACCTGAGGAATCCAAACAGTCTGTGCAGCGTGAAGCATGTTGGTCCCGGTCTATTGTAATTATCTGTGGAGATACTGTCCACAAGAGGGAAGTGTTATCACATCCAACCCCCTCTTCCTCCACAGGCAGAACCAGCACAGGCACAACAGGATCCTGCCAGGCTGCTCCTGGGGTAAAAGATGAACTGGTTGAGGAGGGAGGAGGAAGGAAGGATGGTAGGGGGGAGACACAGGGCTGGGCACAGTTTGTCAGCTTTCACAGCTGACTCATGGGGTAAAACAGACCCCTCCTCCTAGGCACAACGACTCTTATATTCCAAGATGTTGGAGAAAATGACTCCTGTAAGTCACTTTTCCCCCTGAGATCCTAAAAGTGTTTGTGTAGTCACTTCCCCTGGAGGGAGGTTGGCTGTTTGGGTCACTTTGCAGCTGTCACTGCCCCACCCTAACTTGTCCAGCGTAATGGGGTGAGTGGGGGTCACATGATGTCTGGGGTGCTGCAGGGGCCATTAATGGGACCCCTGCTGTCTCACTTATTGAGCTCATTTGCCATTAGTGACGTGGTAATGGGTAAGTGTGGGCGTGTTATTCTGCGAGGTCTCGCCATGCAACATGTGCCTCTCTTCTGGATGCTGACCATTGATTACATTAGTTAAATATCATAATAATTAATTTATTCAATCATATTTCAAGCATTTATATTTGGAGGGATGCTCTAAACAGACACAATATGCATACATGGACTATGTGTATATGCATGTATTTACATTTTGTTATAGTGCATACGATTGTATAATTTGTATATCACAGCTTACACACACCATTCACTCTCAAACTTTTGAGTTTTAAATGTTTTTGGACCATTGGAGGAAACCATTACCAACCACTGAGTCTCTGAGTAGCCAATATCTTAGCTGTATAACTCATTGAATAACTACTTGGCAACAAATGAGGCCCTGATTCCAAAGTAATATATTTAGTCCTCCATTTTGTTGGAATTTGTAGTTGGCTCGACAAACTTCCCGGGGGGTGTTTTGAATGGAATGGGCTGTAGCAATTTATTGCAGTCACCACAGCATCAGTTTCTCTTACGATTCCACCCATCCATTTATAATCGTACCCACTTTGTATCCAACCGTGTCACAAGGGTCTGCCGGAGCCTATCTCCAGCTCACATACGGTAAAGGCATGGAATACACCCTGGACAGGTCTCTAGTCAATCACAGGACACACACACACACACACACACAGATACACACACACACACACACACACACACACACACACACACACACACACAGATACACACACACTGACACTCATATCCAGGGGGAATTTTAGTTTCCAATTGAACTTAATGCATGTTTTTTGGACAAGGGAATAAAGCACTGAAGGAAACCCACACATACTGCACATGTGGAGAACGAACAAATTCCAGACTTACCTTCTTGTTGTAAGACAAAAGCACTGTCCCAATGTGTGTACTGTAACTAGCTGTATAACTACTTAGCAATAAATGAGGTTCTTACAACAATATATTTAGTCCCCCATTTTGCTGGTATTTGCAGTTGGCTCAGCAAACTTCCTGGGGGGGTGTTTTGAATGGACTGTGACCGTTTATTGCAGTCACCACTGTGTCAGTTTCTGTTATGATTCCAGGTTCCTTTAATCTCAAAGGTTTCTGTGAAATTTCAACAGGAGTGTGTTTCACTCCAACATGACTGTTCATGTCCTCTCCTCCCCTCGACTGTCTCCTCCCCCTGTCTCCCTCCCTCTCTCTGTCTCCTGAAACAGACTTTTACTCAGTGTTTTTGCATCTGTGACGTGCAAGAAAACTTTGAGTCACTTTGCATGTTGTGTGTGTTAGGGCTCCCAGCAAGCTGTTTTTTTTCAGCGTGTGTGTATGCGCCTATGCGTGTGTGCGTGCATGCGTTTTCCAAGCGATGCCTCTTTTTTTGCAGGACTGATCGAGGCTCCTCCCCTGCAAAACGTCACCCGATCCAGATCTCTCCACAGTCCTGAGAGCTAGTGTGAGGCACACGGAGGAGGCAGAGCAGCGGGGCGGAGCAGCGCACACATTGTTTCAGGCGAAATTCAAAAGAAGCAACAAAAATATCATCCTGGAAAAAGGGACAGGGAGGAGGAGGACGCATCCCAGCACATCCCCACTTCCAGCAACTTCTCAATTTGTATTCAGAGAGAGAAAAAGGTGGAGGGGGAGACAACACGGGGAACTTTAGGAACTAAAAAGCGGGACATTCGTGCTCCTCTGTCGGGTCGACGTTTCTCTCCAAGTGTTGGAAACACTAACAGCAGCTGCATCTGCAGCCCTGGATGGAGCTTTGCAGCCTGGATGCCTGAAACAGTTTCCCCGGTAGGAACCAGCTCGCCTGCAACCTCCTGATCGCACTGCGCGGATCTGCTACTTTGTGCAAACTCTTGTGCAGAAGACACAAATTGATGCGCTGCTACGGAGAAGCGCCGCCGATCCTCTAGTTGCTGCCCCACAGTGCTCGGAGAGGGACTATAGTTTTGGGATTTGCAAAAGTTACATGCTCGGTGTCTGTGGTCTGGACTGAGCCCAGATCATCCACCCCTCAGGTTGTCAGAGAAGAGCCGGATAGACGCGGAACCATGGCCGTGGTGTGTGCCGGGCTGTGGATACTGCTGCTAGCGCTGCACGTCCGAGGTAAGAAGCTGCAGGCATCATCACCATCTTCAGACTCTGTCTATTCTATCTATTCCATCCCTGATCCCCATCATCCTTGTGTGAGAGAAGGCATTTATCCACTATGCATGATTGATTTATTTGCGTCTTGCATCCCAGCACAAATGCTAAAAGGGAGAAAAATGTGAAAAAAAGAAGTGTTCGGCTGCAGAATACTTAAATGACTGCAGTTTAGTTGACTACAGGCAGGTGGCGCTGTGTGCGAGGCCAGGAGTCACCCCCACCACCACCACCACCACCACCAAGTTTTCTTCCCAGTGTCTCATTGTGATGGCAACACACAGCCAGAGAGTGCCCCTGAATCACAATGGAAAGCTGTGCTGTGTTGTCCTGTGTCTCCTTTGCCTGCTATTGTAGCTAATTGTAGCCCCCCCCCCCCCCCCCCCCCCCACACACACACACACACACACACACACACACACACACACACACACACATCTGGAACCTGCATCCTGACTAAGCTAAGGATGGAGCCCCCAGGATGTGCTGCTGTCTCCCAGGCAGTCATGTTTCCTGAGGAGGAGACTGAAGAGTGACTCACTGTGTGCTGACATTTGTCTTGGGCTCCAGTCACACTCTGAGAAACTGCCTGGAATACATAATAGAATCATTTCACAACACACACACACACACACACACACACACACACACACACACACACACACACGTACACACAGACACTGTGCACACACTCTGGCAGTGTTTGCTGTGTGTTTTGGGTGGAGGATGAGGTGTGGAGGGAGGTTCTGGCGGCTGGTAAACGGAGGGATAATTTGACATTGATTGTTCTGACATAAAAGCTTCCCAAAGTGGACCTGATTATCTAAACACATGCTTAATAAGTGTGCTTGACTGTAAGCGTGAGGAGCATCGTTATTCTGGCGGTATTGACAACCCTCTAATTGGAAAACAAAACAAGTCACGCTCAAAACACCATGTATATCTGCCTCTGTCTGTTTGTGTTTGTGCGAGACAGATCCATTATGCAGATGTGGCCTTAAAGGCTTAGTTGAAAGTTTGCCGGCTTGTTTATGTGTTGGACAAGTAAATTCTGTCTGGCGTCCTATTTTAAGACAGGAATGGAGGAGGGTCAAGCGTGGTCAAGGAACGTCAGATCTCCTATTGAACAACATGTGATCTCGGCCTCATTTTCCGGGACATGCTGCGGCCTTAACACGTTTACTTCATGTGATGTTTGGTCTTGCCTTCCTCTAATGAGACTTTTCTAGGTTAATAAGTGTGAAGAAAACGTCTTTTCCAGGCAAATACTTTGCCACGTATGGGCTACGTTTTCTTTTAGATACCACCCCCTTCCTGGAGCCAGAGAATAAGCGAGATGTTGACCTTGTTCGCTGCGAGGCTCCTTATGGCGTCATGTGTTTGAGACTGATTGAATACTTTGATCAAAAGCCCCGTCTGATTTACACTGAGATGATCCCTTTGCTTGTGGAGAAGATCAGGATTAACAGGTTCCCTTGGGATCCTTGGTGGAAATCTTTTGAAGCTGTTCAATCAAGGGAGTGGAAAATGTCTCATAAATTGCACTTAAAGCGTCCTGGAAATGTCTCATTTGAGTAAGGCAGGAGGTGTTTGCTGAGTCTAATTAGACGTCGCAGCCGTGCACTTTGCTCTTATTTCTGCTATAGTTTATTTAAGTCTAAAGGGACTGCATAATTCATGCTGTCAGACGTCTCTACAGAGAAAAGGGCCCGGATATGCGTTCTATCTGCAGTTGTTCAGATTCTCCTCTTTTTGACATGCAAAAACAAGAATTTGGTCTTTCACCCTGAGGTCAGAGGGCGTTGCCATAAACGCCTGCTGTCTTTGAAGGCCTAATTGATATACAACATGCTCCAGACTCTTCCCTCATTAGCCAGGCATAAACAAGTGTGGGAATTGTTCTAACAAATGCAAGTAGGAGCAGAGCCTGCTGCTGTTATCCATCAGGGAGAAGCCATTTGAGCTTGTCATTGTAATAACCATTTGTAGGAGACACAGGATGCCAAATTCATAAGCAAAAAAAAAATCGCTGGTTGTCGCCAAATACATTATCAAAAAGGAAGATTGAGAGTAATGGCTGTGTGAATTAAAATCTTACATTAGCACTCAGTCTCTCCAGTATTTCAGACACATCTTTAATTGAGTGTGAATTGAGGGAGCGACCAGGTGGCTGTTTATGGCTCAGCTCCATCCTGGGGTCCTGGCGCTGCAGGAGCCTGTACAGATACCACCCTCAGAGGAGCGTAAGGAGATTTTCCAGCTCTAATTCCTCATCTTACTCTGATTAAACGTGTGGGAAATCGATGCCAAATGGTGGACGAGCATCAGCGTTGTTGAGAGTGCTTTTATTGAGGAAGGAGAAATTGTGTAGCTGTGAATCATAATCTTTGTAATAAGTTGGCAGCGTGAAAGTTAAAATCACTCAGCTGGAGAGCCCCGTTGTTCACTGGTGTCAGTCATTTTGTCACAGCTTTTTCTTCAGCGTGACATCACAAAATATCAGTGCTAGTTTGCATTGCTTGATTTTTCTGCTCATGCCTCACGTGATATCCACGTCACAGCCGGGACTCCTGGTGACTTTGATGGACAGTTTAATTGTTTGGAGTCTTTGAGGGTTAATCATGCAGCTAGCTGTCTGATATCAGTCCAGGAGCTTGAGAGCGAAGTGGTCACATGCTGCGTTGCTGCACTTTGTTGTTCAGACGCATAAATCCAGCTTTTTGTATGAATGTCATGCACCTTAGCTAGCATTGATTGATTGATTGAGTAGTCAGAGCGCGAGCATAATAGCAGACATGTTCATAGACAGTCCTGAAAGAGGCTGAGGCAGGCAGGAACATGCCTTCTCAGATGGCTCCTGGGACTCTTGTCGCAGCCTCCGAGGAACGCTGCAATTAGCTTTTCAACTTTGCCGATCTCCTCTCTGGTTTGAGGGAAACTGTCATTTCCACTATGCACCATGTTGCAGCCTCTCACGTGGACATTTGTGAATATGGTGAGATGGAGCGAGTCGCTGGAGGATTGTGGGGCCTTGATGCTCTGAGCGTGAATGCAAATTGCTCTGATCCTCGGTCCTGTGGGGAGTCTCCCATCGGTCCCCGCTGAGGTGATGGATGGGAGCGAGCGCTGCGAGTCCTGGGAGAGGAGCTGCGGGGAGAGCTGACAGCAGATTAAGCTTTGCTTTTTGCCGTAGGAACTAATGGAGGCACTGGGCCACTCAAACTTCATCTCTTGGAGCATTTAACTCATTTGTGGCTCTGCTGTCAGCTCTTTAGCAAATCATCCCCACAACACTGCATGAAAAAGTCTTTTTTTTGTGTGCGTGTCTGGAAATGGAGTGGCTCTTCATTCATTCTTGGAGCCGCGGCAAAATGACCAATTCTTCTTCTCCTCTGTAAAATATTAGAACTGACTATTGTGGTTCCACTCAGCACAGCAGTCGATCCAAGAGGCTTTGTGAGCTCCTGCTGCGCATGTCCAGCTCCCGTAGTTCATGCGTGAGGGCCGCATATCACAAAATAGATGAATTGCACATGAATACCGAGCCTAAACAGTGGTAAGGTTGAGACAAAATGGACCATTCACTCTTTGTGGAAGCCTGCACAAGTGGTATTACATGAATGTTAAATGAAGTTTGCTGCTCTGATTATCTGCAGTCTGTGGTTTTATGGGCAGGCTTTTAGTCCTCAAGTGGAACAACTGAGACTCTTGTGCTGATGAAACTGTTTGAATATGACCCCCCCCACCCATCCCAATCACTGAATGAAGCTATTTTAGGGAAGTTTAGTCAAATATCACAAGTCATGTTTGTCCCAGACTGAGGCTGTCTAAAGTTACAAGATACCTCATTGTGTCGGAACATGCAGTTCAGTACCACATGCACTGTTTTGATTTCCTTGTCATTTCGGTGTTTAGTGTCTGGTAGGCGTCCTCTCTTGCAGTTGCTGTGTTGGATCAGAATGGAAACCACGTTTATCAGCTCACTGCAGCTGCAATTTTCTGCTTTTAAATCCTTGAAATTCCTCTCTGTTTCAACTCAAATCGCACAATCAGCAAAGTAAGAGAAAAAGGAAATCAATAAAGTGGATCAAATCTTGCCCTGAGCTTTTTTTTTATTACTTTTGATTTGTCATTAATCTGTCAAGCATTTCTGTTTCTCAATAGCTGATCCTTGTCATGGGATTAAATGTTTAAATTTTTGTGCTGCTCTTAACAGTGAGAATGGCATTGACTGACTACACTCGCTCCATATTTTCCGTTTGTCAGATAGCTGCTCCAGGATCTGCGGATAGGCTTATTATGGTTCCTGAGTTGATGTAAATCTTCTCTGAAGAAAAAGTAAATAATCTCCCATGTTGGAGGGATTCTGACAGTCTGCGCTGCTTTATGTGACACAGTCTTGGCTGCCAATAGCGTGTCGAGCCTCTTTGCACTATTTCTCTGTCGATGTGCGGTTACTATAGTTACTACCTGTAATCAGTCATTTCTTCTCAAGACAAATCATATTTATATCTTCACAGGATCTGCATTCATTTCTGAGTTTCCCCGAGCTGCCGCGTGAGGGTAACACAGCCTTTTAATGTATCATTTACATTTTTCTTATGCATTCGGCATGTATTTTCTGCACCGTCGGTTTAAAAAAAGAAACCGGTATGGGAACCGCGCTCATTGTGTCTGGCTTTACAACTGTGGCATTTAGTCACGGGCTGATCGGGGGATTGAGAGAGTGGATAATTCCCCGTCTTCTCACTAAGGCTGTATGCCTTTAAAGTAAAGCAGATCTGATCATGCCGCCCGCACCCCTCACACTCACGCACCCCACCCCCGTGTGACTGCATGAACAAGTCAATTTACAACAGGCAGCCAGACTGACGTGCATCCATTAAACAGTCAGGAAGCTGTGATAACCAGTCAGTGAACAACCCACCGAGTGTGAGAATAAAAAGGAAAATGGCCCCTGCAAGGTTGGAATAGAAAATCCATCATGGCAGCTAAATTCTGACCCAATATCAGCCCTGTACAAAAAAAAGCATTTCTCTTCACCCTGATTGGCTCGATCAGCTTTGTGCTTCACTTTTTTAGCCCTGCTCTCTGGCTCGCAGCTCCACTTTGTGAACTAGTTGAAGTGGACTGGGATTCGTATTAAAACTCGTTGGACTAGTTGATGCTCTTGCCATGTTTTCCGCTGTTTGACTCAGTTGAATTTTGTGCTGACTGGTGCAGTCTGCTGACAGGAGCTGGCCTGCATCTCTGCCTCTCCCTGCCCCAGGTCAGACCAATATATCAACGGACTGATGTACGGGGGCAGCAGGGGCCAGAAAGTAAATATCTGCTGGAGGTTTCTCCCTGACAACACTGCCAATCTGAACATACCTTCTGCTGATGGTATTAAGAGTAAGATCATTCATTGAGTTTTCTTAGGTTTTTTTTTCATTTCTGAAATGTTGATTAAATTGTATTAAAATACAGTTGTGACTTTTAGGTGTTTCCATGGAAGAGTGTTTTGCTCTTAGTTGTAATCCTCATAGATAATAATTTATAGCTAGCAATGTCCCATAGGTTTTGTAAAATCTTGAGCTGCGAGACTCCACTCTGAGGAAAATGGACATCTGCTACGTTTTGTGTTTCTGTGGTTTCATTAAATATTTGAACCAGATTTAGAAAAGTCTTTATAGTTTTAGCTATAATTTTAGTTCAGTCTCCTCCTGTTCACATATCTTATTTGAGGCAAACTTTATGACTATAAGACTCCAAATCAACTCCAGTGACATATAAATGCAAAAAAAAGTTTTTTCTCAGCACTTTTTCAATAAACTTCTATATCAAAATGTCCCAAAAACAACGTAATGACAGCATAAAGTTGTTTTTGTGACATTTTTTCCATTACCATTTATTTATTGCAAATTTAGGGTATATACATTTCCAGGGGTGATGGAAATGCACCTTTTATCTGCAGAATTATTGAAAGCATAAATTCATCACCTCTGAAGTCTTTTTCTTCTTGCTGTGAGTCTTTGGAAGAGCAGTTTTATTTTCAGTGCCTCAATGCTTCCAGCAAATTCTCTAAATGCGTGTCCTCAGACAGGTCAGCTTGTAAGACACTGGATGTTTACACAAACTGCCTCCCCAATTTTGACTTAAAACATCCACACTGCCTTCAAAAAACCATATCTGTCAATCCGATTACAAGCCTTCAACCTCACCCACTGCACATGCCATCCAGTGATAAATAGCCTCCAGGGCTGGGGCTGAAATGGAATATTAGCTTGCAGAACACATTCGAATGAGACTATCGACCACTTCTAAAATTTAGCAGCAGTTTTCAATCTCTCGTTAGGGAATCGTTTGGAACCAAGTCGCTGGTATTGAAATGTGCACGTCACTGTGGCACAGCACCCGGGGTCCCACCAGGCTCCGAGCTCATCTCCTGTACCAGAACTTTCCATTTCTCCGCTTCCCTTTCTACAAACTTGGCTCCCTTCCCTCCCGCGCCCCTCCGTCACCCTCTCTTCTCCCTCTCTCCTTGCTCTGCCTTTGAGGACGGTGCTTGCTGCACGTCAGCTTGGTTAGCGCTTGATACAAAAGGGGGTTTGTTTCATGAAATGTTTCCCTTTTTAATGAGTGATGGTGTTCGCTCATTTAATATTCCGCACTGATATCTCTCCGGGAGCTGACTGTGCTTCAAAGCAACAGCAGGGTTGTAAATGGGAGTGGGTGAAGGAGGAAGGGGGGCACATTGGTAGTGGTGGTAAAAGGGGTGGGGGTGCTGCTGCTTAGAAAACACAAACACAGGTTTATTTATTCTCCCTGACATATAGCTAAGCTTCCCCGTGTGCTGCGGCTTGGTGCAAAGCTCCTTAGTGGCCGCGTCCTGTGCAGACACACTAACAAAATCTGAGTGATAGCAGGTCAGCTCTGCACCCACCATATTTCTTTCAAAATGCAGCTTTCATTCACGTTTGTGCAACCAAGCTATAACATAAAATGCTCTTTATCATAACATTTTAATCACAAATATGTGAGCGTTTTCGGAGAATGTTTCATTCCTCTATTATTTCCTACTTCCAGCTGCGCCACAGCTGGCACGTCATTGTCTGACAGCCTGTCATTATACTCAGATTGAGGTCAAACTACATGTTTTTTGTGCCCATGGTTCAACTTTTTGCTGTGAGTGAGAGCGATGAAAATAAACACAGAGGTGGCCTGCAGTTTGGCATTGATCCTTCCATTTGTTAGTGGGGTCCATGCCAGAGCAACTAATGTAGTCTGCTATTGATTCCCCAGTTTTAGGCTTGGCTGAATATCTCTCCCATATTGCGATGTTTTGAGAAATCCAGGTGTGCCAAATGGCCTCTACCTCCTTCCACTGTCCCCTTTTTTTTTTTTTTTTTTTTTTTTACTGTCATTTCACATGCACATGTGGCCATTAGCAGATTTGGTGTTTAAATGCGTGTGAAAACGGATTGGAGTGGGTGGGTAGTTGAGTCATCTAACCACTAGCCCCACCTCACAGTAGGGTAAGCGGTTCTGCTTGTCACAGCACCTCAGACATGGCTGTGCTTAAACTGTGTTTACTCTCAGCATGGAACGCATCCTCACAAATCCTGCGAATGGGATGAAATAAAAGGGAACAAGCATCCACTTCTGGTCTTTTTATGACAATGACAATAATAGGAGAGGCACGCTGCACATGCATGTGGACCAAAGGGGCTCTCATCCTCATGAATAGTAGATATGCATATATCCTCCACACTTGAGGTCTCCATCACAGAGTCAGAGTCAGGCATGGCTGCTGCAGGATCCCCAATGTATTATTTTGGGGAGTGAGTTGCAGGACAGCAGATCTCTCTCCAGGGGATATAAATATATTTTATTCTTTTAATGATGATCAGATGTTTGAACATATGTCATTAAAGCAGAATATCCAACATGATGAAGAATAAACATTATTGTGAACAATGAGAAAATTTGAGATCAAAGTAAACTTCAGTAAGAGACAAATGCTATATTTTGTTTCTTCTGGCACCAGCTTATACAGCACAGTGACACCTGCATTCCTGCGGTGTCAGTTAGGCTCTGCTATAGTTAATGGATTACCTTCATTTGCAGCTGTTTTGCATTTACCTCATTTCTTGTTTTTGGAGAGAGTTGTTGCATCCCCTGGCAAGCATTGCTCAGAAGTACCAGATAAAATGAACACATTTCCAGTGAGGTTTTAAAAAATGTTCCCTGATCAGACTTTTTCTGTTGAGTTTTTTTTTTTTTTCCTGATGAGGCAGCACATGGCCAACACACTGGGTTATGGTTGAGTGAGGAGTGTCCTTGTAACTGAAGTGAAGTTAGTGCGGAAAATAAGGGGACATGTTTACTTAAGGTCATAGAATGAACTAGAACAAGTTGGTCTCTATCTGAATCTTAGGTGCCATTGATGTTTTGTGGAATTACTTCTTACTATTTCCCCTGAAGGTGATCATTTCCATTGCAGAGCAGTTGCATATAAAATGCCTGATGGAACCCCCGCCCACCTCTCTCCTCCTCCTCCTCACTTCTCCTTCGTACCTCTTCCAGCTGAATAACTTTGCCAGGAGTTTCCACATGGGAGCTCCCACTCTGGCAGCACACGTCCTGCTTGGCTATGTGTTTGCAAGTGGAATTAACCAGTCAGGCTTCTGGAGAGGGCTTTGATAGGAGGGAAGGAGCCGCACGGGGCTGTTTCGTAGTTCACAGCAAGCGTCAGTGGAGGCATGAAGAAGCCAAATGTCACGCCAGGCCAGAGAAACACAAGCCCCGCAGGTCAAGGGCTCCCCCAGTCCCGCCCACATGTCCGACATGTGAGTTACAGCATTTGTACACCGATAAGTTATGCCGATGTAAGTGGCCACAAGAACACCCACTCGCTGACCCTGCACCCACATCGCTCATAGTCTCACAGATGTGTGAGAGCAAAGCCACTGTTACTGATGCATATGAGTTGCATTTCTTCCTCACTTCAGCCATATGTTCTGTTCTCAGAGCACAAACACAGTTAATGTTTATTTCAGCTGGGTTCAGCGGCTCACAGTTGTTCACAATATTGTGTGCCTCCATTGTCAGCAAAGGAACTGAAAATAGGAACGAAAGAGGAACAAATGTTGGAATGGGAAACTTGATACAGTGGCTGTTTAATACCACAGCAAAACCCTTAAAATACCTTCCCTCTTACAGCATGCAGACTCATACCCTTCAGGATGCCAAGCATAAAACTGCTCTGCAGAATGGGCTTAAGGATTTTACCTTCCCTCTTCAGCCATGAGAGCAAAAATGCAATGGAATTTAAGAGTCAAGATGTAAGGAGGGAAAGTGGAAATGGAGATTTACATGCAGGCCCTGCAGGGGATGGGAGTTTGCTGAGGGTCGTGCTGTTCCCGAATGAGGCCACGTTCCAAGGGTGATTCTCGCTTGCCTTGAAACAGTGTTCTTGGCGGCGGCTCTTCATAGGCACATTGGAGCTGCATGCAGGAAGAAAAGACTTGGGCAAATAAAAGTTCATTCAATTTTTTCCAGCCCATTAGGCCCTTTTTCTTTCTCTGTGCGGGAAGCCAGTGGACCCCCCAAAACCAACTTCTATTCTACATTAAAGCTATCTTCAAACAAGCTCCTTGCCTGTTGCATAATTGTAGGAATAATATGACACATAAAACAGCAAATTAAATTAAAAGCTCCATAATGTGCAAAGATCATATTGTCTGCCAAATTAGTTTAATTAAAGCCTTGCTTAATTTGAGTAATGAGTAATTCAGAAGCTCAATCAGATCCTACAGAACAAGAGGGTCCAAGTCGAGATTAAATGGAAGCCCTGTGTTTCAATAGACTGCTCAAGATATAATGAAAGAGGTTGGGGGGGGGGATAAAACTGATTGCATTTGCCCCACATTGCCAAGAATGTGTTTCATCCTATTCCTCTGTTTGCTAAATTTTGCTTAAAGCTGAAGAAAGAAGCCATTCCTGACCGTGTGCGAGTAATGCTGCTGGACGTAATCCAAATAACGGGAGCGACTGTGTTGTTAGATGCGATTTAAAGGGTTAATCCCATTGATTGGGTTGTGGGATTTGCCCATGTTATTCTGGTGGCAGGTTCTATGACTTCCCACCACTGGAGATATTCGGGGGATCGGTTGTTGTGCAGTGCTCAGCACTCCCCCCTCGTTCTCCCTCACCCCCTCTATTGAATCTCCCACTGCTGACGCTCTGTGCCATGGCGTGGGGTCGGTATTTGTTTTCATTGGGAAGGCCCGGGAAGGAGTGCGCTGAGGCATGAGCACACCCGGGTATTCGCGTGTGTGTCTGTGTGTATTGCTGAGTGCACAGGGCCGTGCGCAGGCCCGAGGCGGAGGCAGTTTCACGTTGCCGGCCCTGCTCCCCCTGATCCTGACCCACTTTCTTTTCCCCGCTCGTCGCTCCCTCTTTAATTGCCGCGCGGCACACTGAGGCCATCTGCTCGGCTGAGGCCCGTCGCCATGGAGATGCTGGGAGGCTTTTCGGATTTGCTGTGGACTGACCAACAGGGAAATGGAGGTCAGGGAATGGGGGTAGGGTGTTGGAGAGTCATAGGGCCACTGGAGCTGTGAGATGAGATACTCCACTCGCTATAATACACCTGTATGATGCAGCTAGAACTGTGGATCATAAAAATGACAAAACATACTGAAACTAAATGCATATCCCAACATAAGCCCAGGACCCTTGGGACGGTGCTAATCCCTCAATTTGTCCTGAAACATGAAAATAATGACGGTAAGCCAGGACGTCCCATACCAAACAAGAAAAAGTTCTCTCGAATCCTTGGGAACCAGTCCACAAGGGAAAAAAAAGTTTTTTAATATCACCAACGAGACATTTCATGCTTCGCGGTCATTTTTCAATAAGAGGATATTTGGGTGCATTGAGGTTTCTGCCTCAGTCACGTGTGTTTTTACCGGCGTCTCATCCACAGGCCCTGATCGTATTGAGCCGTGTTCCTTTATCCCCGCGAGTGTCTCAGTATATTTTGCTGCTTATTTCCCTTCCAATGACACGCCTCAGTGAGGAAGCAGTTGCTCCGTGTTTCCAATTAACACTCGGGCATATTTCTGAGCTGTGGTCTGCACGACCGGCTCCCTCTTCTAGTCTGTCAGCTGAACTTGCGTCAGGCTTGCCCTGTGCTGTGTTTAAGCATTCACATATTCCACGCGTGCTCTGGGATCATTTGGCCAAATAGCTAAATGTGGCATTTTATTCCAGGAGAATGTTTTACTTAAATGGCTCTAATGGAGTCCCGGTATTGACCTCTGGCACAGGAACAGTGCTGAGCTCTGGAGACACTCTTTATATTTACTCCTCCTTTAAAGGTCAATATTGGGAGCTGTCATTTCTGAAGTGCCATTTATAGGTCAATACCTCATTAGTAATCTGTTGGTTTTTGGATCAAGCGCAGCTGCTGTCTTGTCCATGTCACTGGGCTGCAACCGTTTACACTTTCAAGTTCACAGCAAAGCCAATGGGTCCAGTTGCACTGAGGCAGAATGTGACATGTTTAATAACATCAAGTCAAGATATGTGGGCCTGGATTACTCCACAGCTGAGACTAATGAGTCATCTCGTTACCCCGTAGCGGCCTTTATCAAGTCGGTTGATTCAGATATGGAATAAAATAGCTAATGAGCTCAATCTGTCTTCAAATTGTATCTTTTTTTGGACAGAAGGGCCTAAAATCTGCAATGATTCACAATGATATACACTGACTGACCTCCACTCCTGCTGCTGCTGCTGTGGGGACTGGCAATTTAAGTGGGTGCTAATGGTACCAATAATGTGTGGCTGTTGTCAACATGTCATGGCGGACACTGTGTAAAGCATGGCGGCAGGTGTACACAACTCCATGACATCTACTACACTGTCGTGTCGAAGTGACTGTGTGTTCCTACCAGATTGCTTAACAAGAGTCAGACCTCCTACGACGGCTGTCAGAATCCGTTGACTTTGATGCCACTACTATCTGCATAGATGCCTCCGACAGCTTATTCTGCTCCTCCATCACCCGCCACTGACAGAGTAACTTGAGAGACTGTGACAGCAGAAAAGGTAGCACTGTCAATTTAAAACCCTGGTGATCTCTGAGCTGCCCAAATGTACAGTCAGAGATGAAGTTAACAAGACAATGTACCCTGGGCCGGTAATTGGACCAGGCCCCTTCTCGGCAGTGTGAAGCCTGATCGCTCTCCAGTCAAGGTCGTGATGTCGAGCGACACTGCGCCCTTCGTCCTATCACAACTCATCCAGCTGCTGCTGTGCAGAGGTGGAGCGAGTGCCTCCCCACTATGGGGCAGCACAGCAGATTATCTGCTGGGAGAGATTAATCAAATCGAATGAAGTTTTTTGCTGTGGAATTTCAGTTTCCTGCAGTCATCAGCCTGGCATCCACATGGCCCTGAAGCTGTGGTGAATGCTTTTCTGCGCGTCCTCCCTGCCATTGCCAAAGGGCCAATTCATTTACAGCTTGACGTGAACCGCTGCAGTGATGAGAGAGAGAAGAGAGAAAAAAAGGTTTTTGCAGAGGATTATGTCATGGTGGAGCACTGTGGATGGACCTAGTTAGTTGAAGTGATTTTCATAGTCCTTGTTGTGCCAAACTCCTGATTGCAGTTTGAATAGAGGCCACGCTGAAGGAGGACTCTAATTACCCCTCCTCAAGTGCACATGCTGACTGTGCAGTGGTGCCTTTTGATTTGTTTAACAAGGGACGCATGCCTCCTCTCTCCTAATTTGAGCCAAGCTTTATCGCTACTTTTAGTATCATCCAACTCCAGGCTGCCTTCTCTAACAGTGTCCGTGGCTGTTTATGCTCAGAAGCCTGCGCTGAAAAGAATTTCATTCCCTCTTTTAAGGACAGCGGGGGGAAGAAAGGTCTCACTATTCAACAGAATGAATCCACTCCACTGCTGGATGGAATATTTCTTTATTTATTTACTCTCCCAAAGCCATTTTGGTCTGCAGAATCCCCCAGAGAAGAAAATGCATTAAGCCACTCACTGTATTTACTTGCGTTGGATTGATGCTGGTATGTGAAGGCAGGCTGGAGGATGGAGGATGGGAAATTGATCATCGTCGAATGAGCATCAGGGGGAATCTCGATATCCACAACTGCTTTTCACACTTCAAGAATCCATCAAGCAGAAACTCAGTGGCATCTGAGAATGCACCTACTTAACACATAGATAAAGATTTTACTGTTAATTCAGGCACACAAGTCCCATTGCCGTGCTTTATTTTACCGTATGTGATAATTGACTCAGTCAGTTTGTTTGCACCCTCTGGGTTATGATAACACATTTGCACATTTGATCTACAAAAAACAAAAAAAACAATAAATGAAACTTCTCTCACATAAAAACAGACATCTTGTTCATGCAGTGTAAAAGTCAGCGGTTCCCGAAGAGGGTATACTAATTGCACATATTGTACAATTAAGTTTAATCTACAAGTTTATGGCATTGATTTCTAAGTGTACAGAAACGCAAAACAAAACAAGTGCATAGTAGCATGAGCAATTTTTGCATCAGTGTTTCTCCTAACAGTTTGTAGCAGTGGTGTTTGTCTGTACAGAGGGTATCATTTTCATAATTCCTCTGCAGTAGTATCATCAAAACACTGCACTCTGAGTTGCAATCACTGTCAGTCGTTGCACTTCAGCCAAGGATAAACACAAGGAATGTTAGTTGTTCCACAGAAAGAAAATTTGAGCACAATTAGCATCTCGAAGCACACGTCGCAACAGCCTCAAAACAAGAAGGTCATAACAGTCACAGCAGGGGGGAGTGGTTAAGCACAGCTGGCTGCAAAGATGGCGGCCGCGGAAGGGAAGACAGAAACATGATGGGCGGGTGAGCAGCAAAGACTCCATCACTCTTCTATTAGTGTATTGCACCAATGTGCAGATCCCTTACAATAAGTGTGAGAATGACAGTGGTGCATTTACAAGGTAATCCCTGGAGCAAAGGTCTGGTTTATTTAACATTTACACAAAGAGCGCCTCCGAAAACTAAGCATAGCCAAGAGTCTGTGTTCTGCAAATACGCTCTGAATAATGAATGATATCCTTTTAAAATTCCCTGCGAGATAAACAAAAGACAGGAATGAAAGGCTTATCTGTGTGCCTTTGAGGTTTACCTTCCCACACACCTTGAACAGAGTTCTCATCTGACAAATCTTCTTTTTTTCCTTCTTTTTTTTCTTTTGAAAGGGTTGCTGAAATATAACCCAGTGAAAACTACCATTAAAGGATGTTTCATATTTTGAATTAAAGACATTTCAAGGATGGGTAGTTGGATCTGGTAGCCATGAATAAGCCTCATGTGCCTCATATGTAGACTCATTTGTTTAGCTTGTCTCGATGTAGACAGTAGTGATTTTCACGCGCTAGATGAGAAAGTGGAGAGGATTACAGGCATTACAGTTTCATGATAATGCAAGTTTATTGCAATCCACGTAATTATTTCTCAGCCCTTGCTGAAGCTCAGAACTTGCTCCCACCGGTTTGATGCCTGAACACGCAGGGTCCTTTTTGCCTTTGTAAAAATGCCAAGTCATTATTGTAAATCAGATTTTTTTTCTACCTCTTTTTTTTCTCGCTGATTCCCCTGCTTTAAAACAAAGTTCAATGAGGAAAAAAATAAAAACGCCGCACTGAATTAATACTCTTATTTTGATGCAGCTACTTCCTCACAAAGTCGGGACAGAAACTCATCCCTGATGCCAATTACTCCAGTTAGGTGACGTCACTGTGGCCGATTTCCTCAAATGGTTCATACAGAGGATTAATTAACTCCAGTTGATTAATATTCTCAAACAGTTATGTCTTTCAGATTATTCTGCAGCATGACTCGAACCTTAGATTTATGATTAATATTTATAGAGCACTGTCAGGAGCTGTCAGGCATCCATAAATCAACAAGGCTTCAAAACTCTGGAGCCAGCTGATGTGCTATAAATCAAGTGCTGAACGGGGAGAAATCCCAGCAAGATGAATAAAAAGGATCCGTTTAGAGATGTGTAACCTTTCAGCAGGGGGACCATCTCTGTGATTTATTGATGCAAAGCTGTTGGCTCCTCCTCCTCCTATTATATGTTTTAAGCATCAGAAGAAATGAATATGTCCAAGGGTCTGAATGAGCCCCGGCAGCATGATCAAAACTCCTGCATGACAATGGACTGTGTGTGTGTGTGTGTGTGTGTGTGTGTGTGTGTGTGTAGGCCTCGTTTTCATGCCTCTCTCACACGTGCACATCCTCATAGTGCAGAGGTATTACTACACTACCCTGGCCTCCAGAGTCTGCTTGCGTGTGTGCGTGGTTGTATTTTTAGTAACACACACATTTGCACACACACACCCACAGATGCAGTGTGGCCCACGCTTCCAACGCAATGTGTCAGGTCGGCATGATGTTAAGGATGCAGTCAGATGGTCCTTAACGCTTTGCCCAGAGCGCTGCAGAAGGGATGTGTATGTACCCAGCAGTGGAGCAGAGGAGGAGGAGGGTGGGTCACGTGCTGACCTCATTGTGTGCACGAGTAAGTGCACAGTGCAGCATCAGTGCGCAGCTCTCCTCCACATAATGAGAGAGCGACTTATCTCAGCCCTTATAGCTAATAGATTGATTTGCCTGCCACAAATATGCCAGAGAGAAACACTTTTTTATCCTCTCAAGTCGGCCGGAGCCGACGGAAGCAGTGAGAAATGAAAATGGACCCCTGCTCTGAAAACGGAAAGATTTAATATTTTTATCCCTAGAAAGGAACTGACACACTTTATTACTCTTAGCATCCCCCCCTCCCTTCCGCCCCTCCCTCGCTGGGTGCTGTGCCACAGTAGAATGGAAAAGCACTTTGCATTGAAAAAACACCCCTGCTCCTTCGTAAACACAGAGGTTAATGTCTTATTTACAAGCTGCATCCCCCACAGTTGACGTGGCGGCACAAATGGCTGGCTGTCTCAAACAGAAACAGAGCAGGCAAAGGTGATCCAACACAGACAGATCCATCTTCACTGTCCTCCTCTCAATGTCTTTGCCGTACGGAATTTGCAATTCCTACCCCCCCCGCAGCCCTTGTCTTGGACCTTCAAGGATTGCAGCTGGCCGAGTTCCTTCACTGCTACATTAACTCCTGTAGCCTGCACTGCTTCACTGGAGCAGATGCAGCCAGAGGAAAACAAAGGCAGCAGGCCAGGGGGTTAATCACACTCATCCGAGGGGGCTGTCGCACTGTTGCCAGGTGTGTCACACTCAAAGTACACTTGGCTTCCTTTTGTTGCTGCTCTTTGACCTCTGCCTTTCACACCAAATGCAGGTTGTGTTAGTGAGCGTGCACAACAGGATCCATTGGAGATCCTGAGGCAGAGGGGTTTTATTACAGCTGATGTCAAGTTTACGCTCAGGTTGTGTGGAAAGTGGGAGGAAGGGAGTGAAGGGTAGATGATGGGGTGCTCAGTGAGTTTTAAAGTTGGAGTGTAAAAGTACGATGACTGCAGAAAGGAAAAAAAAAAACTTCAAAAACACTTTGTCTTTTGGCGTTGATTGTAGTGTTGAGAAAGTTCAGAATGTCTCCGCAGCCAGTTGGAGCCTCATGCCAGAGATCTGTGTTCTGTTTTATGTCAAAAACTTGTCGTGATTGTGTTTCCTGGCATCACTCTGTGACATTTGACTTCATGTCTTACTGCAACATGTATTCATTTTGCCTTTTATGGATCCCTCTCGACAGACAGTGATTCCTTCTCCTCCACTTATGTGTAATGTCCTGACTGTGCATTAATGTTCTGGTAAGATTTATTGAGAAGCTGCTGCTTGGCTGCATATTGACATTGCATGTTAACCAGGAGGAGAAAAACTTAATTCCTTTAAATACAAATCACAAATGATGAGTTTTGGCATTTTCAGCTCACTTCAACAAGGTTGATACCTTGTGAAAAACAAACCCATCAAGGTTGTCTCTTGGCCTCGCTTTGTTGCTGAGCACAATGTGGAATTTTCTGAGCCTATGCTGCTGCAGTTAAATTCTTGTTAAGTCTGTTTCATGCTTATCATTTTCCCTCAGTTCCCAGCGATGTATTTGTGTGGTAAAATGCCAATTCCCTCCTTTCAATGTGTCTCCTAAGACACAGCTGCCTGCTTAGATAGCTAATGGCTGTGTTGTGTGCTGCGGCGCTGTGAGCCTAGTGTGGCGTGATGGCATTTGTTCTGTCTGCCCAAGGCCTGGCCTGTCATTGTGTATCACGCCAGCCAGTGGCCGTGACTCACACATGAACCCTCTGGGTGCTGAAACTCGCAGAGAAGACATAGGAGTTTAATGTTCAGCACCCGGAAATACATATGTCGGCTGGTTTGGGGAGGGGAGGAGGGACCGTGCTGTGAGAAGGTGTTTGAGGAGGACGCAATTCGAACTTCTCTTCTTGTTTTGCAAAATGGTCTTGAGTTTTATCACGCAACCTGTCCAGCTCTGCAGCATCTGCCCCCTTGGATTACCCATATATGAGGACCAAAAATGGTTAAGTGGAGAATTTATCCTTGTTTTTAGGTGTTAACATAGAACCTATGGACTGGTGGTTTAATCAGAAGTGCCTCTATCTTAACGACCACTCACCAGACCGATCTTGTGATTTTACAGTTTAGCAACTTTTGCTCCGAAACCTGAACATGGAATATGATACATTGAGAAAGATGGGGTTGTACGGAGTAATCGGACTCATATTTTACATGACATCCTGTCTCTGTTTGGGTTTTCTCTTTTTCCCGCCTTTTTATGTATTAGTAAGGACATAATGACATTTTTGGACCGGCTATGCTTCTTTGCCTGAGAAGACTGTTGTTACCCAAGATAGCCAAGGTAAAAACTTTCTTTCATTTCTTTTATTTGAGGTTAGGTAAAGTAACCCTAACCCTACTTTGTAACAAGGCCCCTCACCCCCCACTGTTGTTGTCTAAACTTGCATCACTCCAAGTTAAATTCCTGGCAGTATAGAGCAACTCATGTTCCCTGTGCAGAAGCTCCTGCTGCCAGGCTGTGTTGTTTTTGTACATTACGAAGTCATGATGAAGGGAAGCACACAAACACACTCATATTTACATGAATGGAAATGTCAGAGATAATTGCTTTAACCTGGGAGTCTGAGTTGTGTGTGCCGATGATTCCGTGTCCTTGCCTGTATTCCATTTTTTTTCTTCCCCGCTTTGCTGCTTCCTTTGATGGCTCCATCTCACACGCTGACAAAATTTCAGAATCATATCCATCAATAGATGTCAGGGAGCGTCCCGCACCCCCCACCTCCCTCACCACCAACACCACCACCATCCCTACACTCCTCGCTGACAAAAACACTGGCCCTTGTATAACATCATCTATCATCCCGAGGCCTTTGTTCAGCATCCTGTCTGGTACGGGGGGCTCGCCGCCCGTGTGAGGGTGCTGTTGTGTTTGACATGCCGCCACAGATGCTAAATGACAGTGACACAAAGAGGGGGCCCACCACGCGGAGCCTGACAGCGCTTTTTTCCATAGAGCAGAGGCTTCACTTGACTTAAAGGCCCAACCCACAATCAGATTACTGCAGCGCTCTTGACACCCCTTTGGCCTGGTTGATTTTGATGTTTGTAATAGGAGATAGGAAATACTTTTTATCTCCAATGTGTTTCCGGTTGAATTGCAAATTGAAACTCTGTGCTGGTTCACTTTTTTTTAACCCTCAAATTGAAATTGAAGCGGAGTGCAGGATGTGTGGTATCAGCTTTGCAGGATTGAACTGTCAGGCTGTTTTTCGAGTTTTCCAGTAGAACCATCAACTAGACTCCATTCGCCTACAACTTGTCGAACATGCAATGTCAGCCGTGCACTCTGCCATGTCCTAGAGCGTGAAACCCATCCATTGTCTGTTCTCTTATTGTAGTCACCCTGGATTAGAGTGTTTGCCAAATGCCTCAAGAGCAAATGTAATGATAATATTCATTATGCCGTCTCAGTTTACCTTGTATCCATTTCCTCCGATGCCTCGGAGGAGAACTGCTGCTCTGAGCTCCTTTGTGAAAATGCTGAATATAAAGTACATCCATATCTGTTGTAGGATATTGATATATTGACACTGTAGTCGCATTACACAGTTTTTCCATTTGCAAAGTTGTCTTTCTTGCTCAGGTGTGTCAGGGCCGGTTTGGGGTTTTCATCAGCTGTGTTTGTGCAGTTGTATTAGCTGAATGCTGTAATCTAACATGATTAGCCTCCTATAGAATCCTTTGACTGCACTTTTACATGACGTCCAATTCCTTGTCTACTAAATGCTTTGCAGGATGCACAGGATGTCTGGACCAGTTTATTTTTCAGACAAAGCATGAATGTACAGTTGCAAATGTGTGTCCAACACCAAGACAAGAAATACATCATATTACTGGGGTCATTTCGAAACTCTTTCTATGAGTCTTTGATGCCCAGTCGGTCCCATTGTATAGGAACCATTAGCAAAGACGAAACCTCGGCTTGATTCATCCCCGGCTAGAGAAGTGAAATATTTATCCGTTAGATGTTAATAGATCTAAGACGGCAGAGCGAGGATGTGCCTCTTTGAACACAACAGTGATGAGATTCCAGATGAAAGGGAAGGACACGTGCTTCACACTCAAAGGTGACTGACATCCACCTGTGGCCAACATGTCCGTACGTGCACTCAGACTCATAGCTGCTTCACGATAATGTGCAACACTTTGCAGCAACAACAAGACCTTCCCATTCTGCGACTTTCAGACCTTTTTATCTTTAGATGTGGCTCTCATACACTACAGGCTGGCATGTTGTATTCGGGACATTTGCCTCCCTGAATGAATGGAAGTGAAGGATGTGTTGCCTTGGCGGAGTTGTGTGCTGGTTGAGTGCTCTCTGAGGTAATTTGTGAGTTTAAATACTACTTAAAGATGCAAAGATGTAAATTCTAACCTCAGCAGAAGACCATGTGTCTCTTAAATTTCCCCACTTCTCTCCTGTGTTACCTTTCCTAGCATGAACACTAAATTACAGCCGTCAAATACTGTGATGGAAACATCATAAGGGGACGTGCAAGGAAAAGACGTGTAAGGTTTTAGATGTGTGGAAAACACATCATTAGCTTGTTTGTGAGTTTGAAGGGCTCTGCAAACAACTACTCAACCTATTTACAGAAAACTTGGTTAAGGAGTGTAGCATGTAGAATCCAGTTCTGGATTAGAACCTAATTGCATCTGTTCTGTTTCAGAGAGTGACGCATTCAGGTGCTATTTGTAATTTAGGCTTCTTTTGCTATGGTATGTTTGCTCTTGGAGTGCAACCCTGGTTTGTAATTGTTTTGCAGATAATTGACTTTTACTTTGGATGAACAGAGGTTTAAATGAGTAAAATGTTTTGTTTCGTGCTGCAGTGTGAGAGTGCCCGCTTTCTTTGTTCACAAGCCAAAAAACATTTGTAGAGGAGTGGCACTCAGCTTTTGAACCTGGAGTCTCAAATAGACAACAAAGAGATGCTGCTGGTGTATAAAGCTGTCATTAGTGTGAGGGTTATGGGGACACCAGGAGGAGGGGAGGGGGATGCATTCACAACAACAGGTTGCTGTACCTCAGCTCAGATAGACTGACACCTTTGATATGAAGGTTTGAAAGGGTTTCACTCGCACTCGGTGGAGTATTAGTCGACTTTGTCTCTTTTCACTAAAAAAAACAAAAACAAAACTCGCTCTTTCTGCTCTATTTAATGACAGCGTTTCTGGCTGCAGCTCTGGGTATGACACAGCCATGTTCCTGTTCAAAGGGGCACTCCACATTGCCATCAGGAGAGATATGGATGTAGTGTGCAGCCTAGCAATTCACTATCTGGGAAAAAGCTCCAGTATCTCCAGAGCAGAGCTGGAATTGCAAGTGTCAGCTTTGGCTTTCAGAAGCTGAAATGCTTGACATTTGGTTCAACATTAGACACTTGTGTGGAACTGTAGAGATAATGTAGAAGGTGAACTGGAAACCACACGTCCTTCCATGGTGTGAAATTGCTGTAAATACGTTTAAACTTAACTGAATGGCACAGTGAAGAGGACAGTGACCTCTTTGGGATAGAAGTTGGCAGTTTTGTCCATGCGGCCTTAGAGCACTGGCATTTATTTCCAGTAATAACCTGGGGAGTCTTCAGTCCACCCGCCCGTCTGCATCACCTGATCCAACTGAAACAGCAGCCGTCCGTGCACCTCGCCATTCTTAGTCGCAGAGCTGAAATTCCACCCTGCTTTTCTCCCTGAGAGCTCACTCCTGCGCTCCCATCTCCATGTGCCACTGCACACTTCCTCATCTTCGTACCAAAGGCACTCAGCAAGCAGCAGTTTGCATTTTCGAGTACAAAACTATTTTTTTCAAGTGCAGCTACATCCTCATGTCTTCACACCAAAGACAATGAGCAAGTAGCACATTTTGCATTAATAGAACTTTTTTTTTCATGTGTCTTCATACTGACACTGAGGAGGCAGCACCTATTACATTAAGAGAAAAATTATTACATCTTTCCTTGTTAACACATTGAAACACCGATTAGGCAGTAAGTGCTGTTTTAAGGGTAAAACTGCTGATTACGTGGATGATCTCAGATGAAACTACAACGTGAGGGTTTTCTGTCTCTTTTTGGTTTTCAGTGAAAGCAGATTTAGAGAATTTTACTCCAATATGACGGTATAATAGGCGACAGGTGAGAGGCGTCTGAAAACCTGCTGCCGAAAGCAAGCTGTTTCCTGTGACAGCTTCATCTGTGAAACCATATTCTCCAAGGGCTCGGAGCCTGCCCAGGGATCACTGAGACCGTTTAAGATTACATGTCTGCTGGCAGGGAGCAACAGAAAGGTGAAAATAATTGGCTTCGTCACCACACCTCCCCCCTCCGCCTCTCACCCACCCCCTTCTCCCCCTCCCTCCTCCCCCTTTTCTTTTCACTCCTGGCAATGACGACAGCAGGAGTGAGGTAAGAGCAGCCCAACGTCCCAGCATCCACCTGGGCTACACTGGTGCTGGTACCCTGCTCCTGTGGCACATCATCAAGAGAGGGAACCCTCCTGCCCCCCCGCTGATTGGGTGTAAAAGAGGTTGCAGACCTAGTTTCATGCAATTAGTGGAGGAATGCCAGACGCTAATGGAACACAGAAGTGTTGGCAGAGTATTATGATGGGATTGTTGGGGCCACGGGAAGTAAAAAAAAAAAAAAAGAGGACATTTGCCCAAAGGAAGAGTAGCACTGTACAGTGTATGAAACAATAAAGTCGAACGGACGTGGGGGAAATTATCCACACGCAGCATGCTTCTGGGTCCTGGGCTTATTAGGGAGGGGTACTGTGGGAAAGCAGCGCTGCTCAGCCCAACATACTAAGTATTATTGAAGTAATGCAGATGGTTTGGCGCATGGGAGCACTCAGGAGGAAAACAATGGTGAATGGGTATTTCTGTAGTAATTAAGCTCTAATTTGAACTGACGGCGGATTCTGTGTTGATGTTTTTGCATCTCGACTCGTGGCCAAACGTGATTGGTGACAGGAAGAGGGGAGGAGACCGTTTCGTCCTGGCACAAAGCAGCACTGTGAATATTTACTATGGATGCTTTAAATGTTGTGCTTTTGACTATTTGGGTTTAACATCATAGAAGTAGAGATGCTTATGATGGACTGCTTTCTCTATACTGTAGACCTTGGGGGGTCTTTAAATAAAAGCTGTCAGATTTCCGCATTGTGTAAAATTAGTGCAGGAATACTCATGTGCAAGTAATTTGAGTTGTTTATGCACTTTAGCATTAACAAGGCACCCCGGTGAGTGTGTTTGGCAGTCATTGTGTTGTATGTTGGTTTTCAAAGGGAAGCAGTTGACTGATGAAAAGAACTGCAACAAAGGGTAATTCGAGTATTGATTCATATGTCAATAATTTAACAAAAAAAGAGGGTAAATCGTTTAGGCTGTTAAATGTCAACTAAGACTCGGAGACATCGTTCTCGTAATGTGCTTGTGCTATCAGTAAAAAATAAATAAAAGCTAGAACCTTCGAATGACTTGGGCTGGAATTGATTTTCAGGAATATTGTGAAATAGCTTCAGCACTGGTATAAACCGTAAGCTGACGTGTGTCACTGCACTTGCGTCAAGCCATGTTGCAGCTTAACTGTTTACCTTGCGTGTGTGCTTGATTTACGCTTAAACCTCTGATGTTTTATTCATGTGATGTCTATTAACCAGGAGTCATGCAAAGAGCAGGCGTTGCAGAAATAAGGACACGCCGGAGGACAGAAGTGGGACACTGCTAGTTCAGCAGTAGCTCAGCTGAGGAATCCGTCTTGGTCGACTCTGTGGCATCCCTGTTGCCCAACCAATTAGAAGACTCAAACCATCACAGATCACATGAAAGCAGTGTGGATAAATTGGTAGATTTTCTGTGAGTGCAGCAGATGCTCCGAGGGGATTGTAATGTCACCACCTCCAAGTGGATTTGCAGCTGTAGGGAGATCCGAACAATTCCTTCGGCAGCCTCTCGGGTATCTTTCAGGTTTTGTTTGCCCTTCCCCCTTCAGAATGCTGTACTGCCAAAGTGTCACGAGGGGCTTTAAATAAATAATCACAATATGCACTTATCAGATGACAGCTCTGCATTCTCTGCACCTTCCCACATTCATCTCGTGGAAGTTCAGGTTTGAGCTGTGACAGGAAGGACAAGTCCCTGCCTGCACCCTCAGCGCCAAGCCAACTGTCTCTTAGCCACTGTTGAAACAATTACTCATAATACCAGAGGCTCAACCCACTGAATAGGGCTGTTGTTCCTCTGTTGCCATGTGAATATTCCTCCCATGAATCACTCTTGATATTCCTGAACGTGCACACTTGATACAGATCTCGCCATACAGCAGGTGTGTGTCAGCTCAGGTAGAGTGACAGAGGAGGTGGAGGAGGCGGGATCTTACAGAACTGTCACCTTCTGCAAGGCCTTGGAGGAACAAAAAAAAAAAGAAAACATACAATAAAGCCATTTCCCCTGACTAAAAAGAAATAAACAGATGGGAAGAAGATGATTCTCTCACCCAGTTATTGCCTGCGCTGTTTTCCTGCTCAGGCACTGTGTCCTTGGTGCAGATGTTGGGATTACATGTGTGGTTAGAGCATTTTCATGGCCTTTCAGACTCACTGCTCCTTATGGATAATGGCAGGGGATGTGCACCGAGTGGCTGTCAAACCTTGAAGCTTGTTTGCACAAAGCAGAGGCCGAGGCGTGTAGGGCTGGCTGGCTGCGGAGCTCGCTGGGGTTTCAAGCGTCTCATATTGGCCATGTTGTGGTTAGTGAAATGTGCAGAAATTACATGTGACTCTGGCCAGAGAGTAAGCTGTGGCAGGGGCGGCCACGCCCGGCTCGCCCACACGTCTACACCAAACCAACGGAGGAAAAAAAAAAAACAAAAAACGGCCGAGGCATGACAGGGTGACATCAGCAGTGGACAGAGCTGTAGAACCGGTCTGTGGATGGGAGCTGCTGTGCCGAAAAGCCGTTAAACTCACCCTCAGGTTGTTTAGACTAGCGTGTGCGTGTGTGTGTGCGTGTGTGTGTGCGTGTGTGTGTGTGTGTGTGTGTGTACGTGTTTGAGGAAGAGGGAGTGTTTGTTTAGTGTATATTTCTATTAGGGATTTGTGTTTGAGTTTGGGAGAAGTGTAGCACACAGACTTTGCAAAGAGTGGGGGATTAGCACAGTCGAGTTTGCACAAGTGGACGCCGCCATTGCTAAATAGGGTCACAAATGTGGCTTTGTGTCACAGAGAGCAAGATATGCATCTGTGTGTCCGACTCGCTGCCATGCGGGCGAGCCGGAGGTGCTCTTAGTTGGATGCTTCCTGAAAGATCATCCCAGGTGGATAATCAGGTGTAACTGAACAAGACGAGACAATTTTGATTCGAAAGAGCAACAGGTTTCTATGCGTATGTGCCACTGGGAGCGTCACTTTGCACTGAAATGTTATATAAAGTAGTTTTTAACCAGTCTTTACTGATATATCAAGACCTCTCTTTTGCGTATACAATGAGAGTCAGTTGTGTCGTGCTGCTATTGGTTCACATTAGTAACATTACCTGTTTTTCTAGTTGGAGGGAGAAGATGGGATCATATTGTTTCATCTGTTTTCCATACATTACACGCAGGTACGTCTCCCTGGAACTCGCCATCCCGCAGACCGACTGCTGTGAACAAACATGTCTTAATGTGGGAGCAAGAGGATCAGGGATGCATGGCTGCTTTATAATAGAGCAGCTAAAGTGGAGCCAAAGGCAACACATGAGCACATTCATTCACCTCATTATGCCCAGCCGTCCACTGATAGCTCTAGCTGGAACGTTTGTGCCTGTGAACGTCCTGCAGTTTTGAACCTTATTTGTTTATTTTTTTCAGTTTTTTTTATTACTCCCCGTGTATTAAGCTGTTATTATATTGTTTGTAGCTTGTCAATTCCTCTTCAAACCCTCCAGACATGGATGTTTCCTATGCACAGATGATCACGATGAAACTCGCATGAAGCTGGACTGTGTCGCTGAAACCGTTCAATTTTGTGCCTTTGTGGCAATTTCGCTATGAAAATCATGTGGCTTTTGAAAGTGGGATCCGTTCTGACACCATTACCTCGCCGTTCTGAAATATCACGATTTCACACTGAAGACCATGAAACAGCCTTATCACAGTAGCCAGCCCTCTGCGCCTGCTGCTGCTGTGAGCTCCGCTCTGCTCGCTCCCTGTCCAGGTATTTTTCTTTTTCTGCAAATTTGTTGACATTAATCGAAACTATTAGCATTTGATGTGTCATATTTCCAGTACTGTGTGTTCTGCATGGTGAAGCCTCCTGCTCTGTCAAGATGCCCTCAGTGTATTGTTTTATTGACCCGCACTGGACCGCGCTGCCTCCCGTCTGAGTTATTGAACAAGGGCGTGAAATAAAAGCGAGTGGACGTGCTCCCTGGATGGTTTTGCACTATGCAGAGCTTCTTCACACATTTTATTGGACAAAATTATTAAGCCTGCCTGCCTGCAGTTTAATAAACTTGTTTTATGCCGCGGCATATTGTAATACTGCGGGCTGTTTACTTATTCTTCCAACGCCCACATCAGAGGTCCGGTCCTGCTCAGCGGCACATCTGCTGACTGCATCTGTGGAGCCGGTGTCGAGGCTGGAGACCAGGTGTGTTGCTGAGTGAGACACTAGTGTTACACACAGACTGGTGCTCCTCCCTCACTGAGGACTGGCGATGACTTAATGTCGCTGTCAGTGTGCAACCTTCAGACAATCGGGGTGGTCAGCATGCTGCCCTCGTTGGGTTTGATGCAGGCAGACTTGTCAAAATCCCTGAAAACAAGCCTGTCAAATGTCACTTTAAAGGGGACTTATTTATTGTTCTCGGGTGTTAATAAAGCCACGGAACACTGGTTTCACCAGAAATGCCTCAGATGCTGTTTTATAAGCCCTTTTACTATCCTATTGGTTCGGGAGTACCACGGTCCATTTCTGCACAGGTCTGGTAATGCATGTAGGCTTTACTCCAATAGGCTGCCTTTTCTGCCTTAAGATGAATGATCATTTGACTCTATGAAAACAAAACAACAAAGCTTAGCAAATTTCTTCTACAATATTGAGCTATTGCCTGTTTTATAAATATCATTTTACCATCCAAAATGTATATATGAATGAAAACATGAAGAGGTTTTGGATGTGGTATACTAGGGATAGACTGTTGTTCCTCAATAAAGCCAAAACAAACATTTTCCATCTAGGTTTTCTACAGTGTTTGAAACAGTAAAGTTTGATGAAGGCAGACTTACAGTATCAAAAACCTTGAAAATAAGTTTGTCGCACTAGCGCATTTGTTTATTTGTTATCTGCTCTGTGAACCCTTCGCTGGGTGTGTTTCAGCTCATGTTTTTTTCAGTAGCAACGGACTCAGATTGAGTTTCTCAGTTCACCGCGAACACCGAAAAACTCTCCGTGCCTCGTGTCTAAATAAAAGCAGCCTGGGTTTCCCGGGGAAAGCAGACAGACATGTTCTTAGTTGATCTGTCTCCGAAGAGAGAGACTTCTGTGAACCACGGCAGTCTATGGGCTCGTAAAAAGGGCCGGAGCTCTGTGCTGTGTTGCAGTAAACCCCCTCATACATTATACACACTGCATAAGAAGCCTCGCGTGCCAGATGTCTGCTACTGTGTAAGCATTGAGGCGATACCTGTAGCCGTCCCAGAGCTCTTATCTTCACACATAGTATGTGAATGCAGCTACAGCTTCATGCTTTTTGCAGCTGAATGTGTAGCTTCGTAATTTATCTCCATCATAAACACCTTTTTTTAATTTTAATTTTTTTTTTATTTTCTCTCTCACTGCCTACCCAGGACCACACATGCACGTCTGTAAATACGGGCCCTGTTTACAATCAACAGTGCTCCCAGTCCTGACGTGTTGGTTTGTGGGAATGCTTTGCCAGTGATGCCCATGGAGCCGTTCCAGCTCCTGTTTAGCAAACACACCGGTGTAAAACAACATACAATGCTGGAACCACTCTCACCGATACCCACACTCAAAGCAGTGAGCGTGCCGATTGTTTCCTCCCTCGTTAACGGTTCACAGACATCAGTGAATTGTAGGTATAGAATGGAAAACAATGCGCTACATTTCGGAATAATCTCACACATATTAGAATATAAGTGCATATTTTGCTTGATGGCCTGTCGCTGTCCGTAAATTAGCTTAATTAAATCATTCGGCTGTGTTCTCATCGCGGTCTATAAATAAGCCACGTTTTTATTCAGCTGTTCCTCAAGGATATTTTCTGCTGCTTTGCCTCCATAATGCATTTCTAAGCTGTGCACTGATGCTCATATGAAAATTTGATGCACTACACGCTTGGTTCTCCCCCATCGCTGCACAGGGGCAAAACAAGCCTCTCTCCCCCTCACATTCCCATTTGTTCTGGCACCCCAGCTGTTTCTCTGCTCTCCGTCCTCTCCATCCACCTCTTGGTTCCTCTTTCTCTCTCTCTCTCTCTCTCTCTCTCTCTCTCTCTCTCTCTCTCTCTCTCTCTCTCTCTCTCGCTCGCTCTCTCGCTCGCTCTCTCACTTCAACTGTGCAAAAAAAAACAAAAAAACTGAGGGTTAACATCAGTGTGGCACTTTGAGATTCAGAGAAGAGCCAGCGAGGAGCTTATGTTTTCACCTTGGCTGACCTTTTAGGTGTCAGGATTGGTGGAAGTGCTGGAACACGGTTCCTGGGTGCTTTTAAGAAATGACCTGGGGAAAACACTGCAGTACTGTCCTAAAGTGCACTCAGTGTGTGGCTGTTCCCTTTTTTTTTTTTCCTCCATTAACTACCGATTTCAACAGTAACATCGGAGTTAAACAGTGTGAAATGAATGGCATGCTTCCTTAATGATGTAAACACACTCCTAATTTTCCTGCTTAACTGTCAGTGAAGTCTCTCTGAAATGGAGCCACAACAATCCCTCACACTTTGCACTTTGCCAAACACTGATTCCTTCACAGGGAAGCATAATTGTTCAGTGTGGGCGTCGTGCATTCGCAAGGTAGACTCGCTAGACGCATAAAAGGCAACGCGGCAAATGGAAGCCACGTTGGATAAAATGTGAATCTCTGAGGAGTAAGAGTGCTCATCGCTGTCTCTCTCTTCCTGCTGTTTGTCTATATTTGTGTCTCGCCTTGACTTTCTAATAAAACTCCCCCACCTTTTTTTAATGTCTTGTGCTGTGCCCCGCGCTGTAAGAGTAGCAGGCTGCTCTCAGTGTTTGCCAAGTGCGAATACAAATTAAAACAAATCTTTTCCTCTGAGTAAGGTATTAGAAGTGTTTTTATGTTTGTACCTGTATGTGTGTGGATGTGTATGTGTGTGTGCGTGGGGTTGGTTTTCCTGTCCCTGGCCCCTCAGAGGATCTGCTCTGCGGACCTCGCAGAGCAGGACACACACACACACACGCAGAGTAAACACGCCGCAGCCAAATCTCAGGGTGATAGCCTCAGCAAGGTCAGCCAAGGACAGTTGTCACAACCAGAGGACGCACACACACACAGGCACGCAAACACACTTAACCCGTCAATAATGCTGAACTACTAGTTTATTCATGCTCTCAACGTTGTTGAACTTATTGAATATTTAGAGCAGATGAAATTAAAATGTATCCCCTCCGTTGTTTTTATTCATTAGCGGCTCAAGGTCTGGAAGCAGCCATGTCGGGTCGATTAATTCCACTCGAACCTCCAGTTTTCCCCGTCCTGTAATAATCCTGTCTGTAGGTGTTTGTGAATTTCAACGACTCTCACTGAACCCTGAACTGCATGTAAAATATTAAACTAATTTCTGAATTGAAGTGCATTTAATCTGCAGCTGCACAGTGAGTATTTGTGTAATCTGAACCCACTCGCTCCCTCCCACACACACCACATCCTTGCTGGATTAATGTGGTGTTATTTTAGATAGAGGCTGGTTCAAGGGCATCTCTGGTGGATCTTCAAAGACAAATTGCAACAATTCTGGTGGAAAAGAAGAGAAATCATAATCACTTGTGGGTTCAGGGCAGGCCGCTATGATAAGCAGAAAGTATGGGCCAACGTTTGTGTCAAGCCAGTGCTCGACGGCTTTGTGTCTGATTCCTTTAACAGTCAGTGCGGCTGAAATAGAAATGTCAGCACGGTCTGTGTCAGATTGTTGCCTCAGATGCAGCGGAACGCCAAACGCTGCAGCTTTATATAATTCATGGCACAGTTTTGGAAGTTGTTATTACTTCTAGTGACACGTATCGAGCGCGGCAGAGCTCTGTGCTGTGCTGCTCTGAGCTGCGCATCACACACTTCGCTGCTGAAACTGTTTCTCATCCCAGAAAACTCTTCAGACCTGGCTCAGGCTGGAGTCCCAGTTTTCAGGGACAATGACACAATTATACTGCCATTGCAATCATCTGCAGAGCATTTAATGCTCAAAGCTTTCACAATTTAGGGGTTTTATTCTTGCATTTGTAATTTGAATAAAATCTAGATTATGGAGCATGTGAGTCGTGGCCTTTTCAAAAAGGCCTCTGTCATTTAAAATCTTGCATTGATGCAGTTAAACATTTTACTGCCATTAAAAGCCTTCAAACACTGCTGACTCTCGGTGGCTGTCCTGAAATGACTCGGCCAATCGTATCAACTCAATGCAACAATGGAGATAATAAAAAAGAGATGGGACTGTTGATGTTTTAGCAGCCACAGCGGCTCAGGTCTAATGCTGCATTCAGGTGATATTTTTACAGTCCCAGTCTTTTAAAATACTTTGCACTCAGTGATCTTTCAGCCTTGAACGCAATAAATTGAGTAAGAAAAAGAGTCCTGTGTGAGTTTTGCTTACTTAAGTTACCCTGAAGTTCTGCTCCACTTCACATCCAGTTTGTAAAGTGACAAGAAGAAAGAGTCGTCTTTTTCTTTTTCTTTTTTTTCTGTCAGTGACTCACAATGATGAAGTTGATAATGACTGTGATTTACAGACTCTTTACCATTATCACATGAATGCATTGTGTGTGTGCGTTTTGGTGCCCAGATAGTAGCCTGCTGTATATTATTCAATCCAATTACTCACTGGCCTGAGGCTAATCAAACTTTTAATTCTCTCATGGTACATCATTCTGTAATTGGTTTATGTTGGGAAATCAAAAAAAAAAAGTGCACCTCCAGACCTGTAATCCCTTGACAGCTACACATGCTGAGTCTGCTAAATTAGCACTTAACAAATAAACAAGAGAGACGTGGAGGAGCACAACCCCGCATTCGGTGTGAGTGGGAGGCCTGCAGAGGCCTGTCGCAGAGTGTTTGGAGAGGGGTTAACGGCAGCTCTGAGGGATGAAGCGCTAAGCTGGAGGAACAGTTCTACAGTAAAAAAGTAGATTGCAACACAATCGCTTCGCTTTGTAATTTCCTTACCACTGAGCGTAGACTCAGCAGTAGACTACCGAGGAGGTGATGGTAATCGTTCGCCTCATCCTAACCCTGACTACAGTGCCCCTCAAAAACAATCATCCATACTCATTATGGACATGATCTACTTAAACATCGGGCCCAGAGATTAATTTACCATCATGTCAGGGGTGTTATTTTCATTAAAAGTAGAAAAGGGAAGGGCACGTTTGTTGGTTTTATTTCAGGGTACCTCTCAAACATTATTGGATACAGACAGAAGTATGTTCCTCATGCCTTAACATGAGCAACAATCCATTTCAGAGGAATTCATCACACCGTCTGAAAAGGCCTCTTTGTATAATAGGTATGTAGCTGCTTGTCCAGCTAAGAGATTTTTAAGCCTCCTGTAAAACTTTCACAATAGCCTCACTGATTGCTTTTATGACAGCCCATCGGTGACCCCCACTGAATGAGTGGTTACGGAGCCGCTGGATTCTATTTTAGCAGTCCTGAAGTATAGTAATGTCTGAGGGTTTCTGACTTTGTAGGGAGTTGAAAAATGTGTGTGACTAACATCGTTCCCAGCATGCAGGGGAGCATGCAGCCTTTTCTGACACCTCTCACTTGTGAGGGCAGAATTATCACAAAACTACCTATGGAAAGTGGTACGGGGCACTTTTAGGCTCATAAAAGTGATTGCAACAAGATGAGTTAGAGAGTTAGAAATGGCCGATAGAAATGATCATTATAAAAAAAAAAGCAATCTTTTTACACACCCACGCAGAGACACACACACACACAAAGACTTGTGAAACAGGTTCCCTGGAGTTCGAGAGCTGCGCTTTTTATGTTCTCAGGATTGACTCACTTGAAGTTGTGCAAGGTAAATCATGTCCAGGCAGGAGCAGTGACTTCTCCTTCCTGTTGTATTGAAACATAAGCAGCTGGCTGTTGGGCCTATAGCTCTGGCATCCTGACAGTAGGGACGCTTCAGGTGTTCAGTGGAGTGTGTCGCGTGTGCAGCCGAGCCAGCTGATATGAAGGTTGAGTGCCATCAGCGGAGTTCAACAATGTCTCACACTCCTGCTCGGACCCCCCCCAAAAAAAAGAAAAAAGTGAAAGAAACACAAACAACCTTGGAGTTGTGTCCCGTCACAGTTCATCAGCCAAGCAAAGTCAAGCAGGCTGAGCTGTGGGAACGTGGGGAGCGTCACCTGCGTCTGCCCGGGCCTGCTCACCCTGCGGGGGAGTGGCAGAGTCGTAACAAAGCGCTCTGTCCTTCAGCCACCTAATCAACCACGGAGCTGGACACAGACCCCGCCGCCCCGCACCCTGCTAACAAACTGTCGATAAGGACCCCTGTGCAAAAACCGCCAGGCGGCCAGGGCTGTTTCTGCTCGGCTGCTCTGACGGATAGAGGGCAGCCACGGCGCGGTGGCATTCTCCCTAACTAGGTCACAACAAGTTTCATTTTAGTGCAGTCGAGCGAGATCTGCTCATAGCCAGAAAATGGATATATAAATATTAAACAGCTTTTTTATTCATGTGTGCGTGCTTTTTTTCTCTCCCCCTGCAACAACAGAATTAAACGAGGGACAAAGCATTTGCATTCATAAAGTAAATTGTATTTTGAAACTATAGTTAAATTATAGTTAGCATGATAATTACTAAATAACTAAGTGTTTGGGGAATAGGAATACAATACACTGTTAATTGCTGCACACCATCGATGCACCCACCTCCCGGGAAACTGAAGTCTTTGATCATTGCTGGAATAAGAAAAATATGCAGTTAAATCTAAATGCATCTGCTATTAATGCTAGTTTGTTGGTTCATCCACTTTCATTAGGAACAATAAGCTGACTCAATAATAAGCTGCTCTTGTTCTGAACACTCCCAGTGGCCTAAAGTCACAGTTTGTACATCTGCATTTTCAACCTTTTTTTTTTTTCCTGTCGTTAAAAACATAAACTTTCCATCAGTCCCAACTAGATGCACATTAATAAAGGAGACACAATTGAATCCATCCAAAGAGACAACAGAGGTATTTATGCCACTGCACGTGTTTGTGGGTACAAAATGGCGCCGGTGCAGGACAGCACATTATAATGATGAATGTGCGTGGCGTCGCTGGAGAGCCGACTGATTAGTATAAAGCATTCATGCCTGATAAAATGCGTCTCTGATTGTCTCTGTCCTGCACCGAGCCTTCGCCTGTGGTGTATGCAGCTCCATGGACACCAACACATCTATTATGTATGAAGGGTCGGCCGTGGCACCGTACGGCCTGTGTGCATATACTGCAGGCGCAGGCTGCAATTGATAAAAGATGCTGTAAAGCCCAGTGTATGTTGGAATCCTTCAGCACACCTCTGGCCTTCATCTGTCTCACTCAGGCGTTGCTTAGGTTTTTATACCAAGGCAATGGCTGTGTGTGAAACCTGAGCATGTATTTTTATCAGGCTGTAAAGGCTTTTTGTTGTTCAGATCTCGGTGTTATAGAAAATAAAGTTATTAGAAATTATAAGAAATAAACTGTGAAGCTCTTATGGTGGAAGTATGCAGGTTTGATGGATGTAGGGCTGGTAGCTGCTGTCCTTTCGTTGTATTGTCTCTTAGCTTTTTCAAACCATTTTCTATGCCATATCCACTTATCTGTCACAACTAACTCAAGTCTGCCCAAACATCAAGTGATTAATGTGATTATTTATCCTGTTTTCTTTTCTGATCCTAAACATATCCATCATTCTGAAATTAATACTAGCTGTAATTACACATTGATATGCATGGTGGAATAATACGCGACCCTGTCTAAAATTATAAATAACTTTAAACAAGATTAAACGCACGTTTATACCCGCAAGGGATACACCTGTCACAGCTCACTGCCCTTTATTTTGCTCTGGCCTGCATTAGCGCATATGTCGAGCCTCGTCCCGGCATCCATTCACAATATTTATGTGTGTGCACTGCAGTGTGAGCCCGAACAACTATAAATGCACATGCAGTTCGGTCAGTTGTCGAAACGCCAACCACTGTTGGTTTTATTTCTGCTCAGACACACTCGACCTGCTAGGCAAGGCCAGGAGCGCAGGTGAGTGAGTGTGGGAGTGCAGGTCATGCTGCTGATCTGTGAAGGACATAGAGAAGATGAGAGATTTTCATCCTGAGCTGTTGTCATTTGTGGGCAGCAGTTATATGTGTTCTCTGGCTGCAAACGTGGCATTTTAATCCTAGTTGCATTAAGTGTCTATAAAAAGTCTATAAAAATATATCCAGGCGGCAGGACAAATGTGAGGTACTTAACTAAAGACAAGCCATGGACTCCCCATTGCTCCAACTGTCACTGCAAGTCAATAATTACATTAAATGCTGCAGTTCAATGTAATTGGAGCATTTTGGATTCCACACGAGACATTAGTGCTTGTGTTAAGGAAATGATGTGTAAAACCACTTAGTTTGTTCTAAAATAGTCTTTTCAGTACCTGATGGCACAGGGTTCAGACCTTGGAGACAGTGGAGAAACACATTTAAGCAGAAAGGTGACATTAAAAAAGAGCCTCAATGCTGTAGCAACACAAGTAGAAAAATAATGTGAATGTGCAACATTTCTAACAATGAAATTTGTCAGAAGAGTCATCAGGGTTTGATATCTGAGCTGAACCAACATCTGCAGGATTTTCAACACACATCATATTGTTTTAAAGCTTCTCAAGCTCCATAGATTTTTACGAGTCTCTCCATGGTTGCCTCTCTAATGTTGGTCTGACCTCGTTTGAAAACCAACCAAAAGGAAAAATTTCAAACGCTTACACAAGGCCGGCCAGAGAGTGGCTCATGCGACCGTAGACGTGACTTCACACCGTAGCGATGTCTTCGCCCTCTCCTGCTGCAAACCCAGCTTCACACCTACTTGGAAACACCTCAGGAGAAGTGCGAACTCACTGTTTTCACCTTACTGCTCTGCTACATCCTCATCAAAGAGGATTCTAAATGTGGAAACACATTGATGCAATAGCATGTTGTGATTAGTTCTCTCATTATCCACTCCATCCAATCAACAAGGTTTTCAAGGTGCTACTTATGTTCTGTAAGCTCTCATTAGACCAGTAAGATACAGAAGCAATGAACTGATGACATCAGGTTGTTGGAGAAATGTGAAAATGAACATTGTGATGTTTGACAGTGCCTTAAAACACTCTTTGATATGCAAGTCACTTTACACAGCTGCCTTATTGTTTCATGGCAAACAGAAACAAGATTACAAACCATATTAATGTGATAAAAGGGGCCGCACAATGCGCCTCTGTGCTCAGCCACTGAATCATATCAGGACAGAGCAGCCAGGTGTGTGTCAGTGTCTGAATGTGAGTGTGTGTGTGTGAGTGTGGGGGGTGGGGGGATCCAGAAGGCTGTGAAAATGGAAGTACTCTGCAGATGAAAGTAGCGATGAGTGGTGTGTGGGACACAGGTCCAGATATCTTTTTTGGTGAAAGTCACCCATCCCTTGAAGCCTTATCCCATGGCTAAAGCTACGGTATTAGGTTTCATTTTATAGATTATTGTGAGATACAATGTCGAGAGAAGAACATTTTCTCATCTGTGAAGCTACGAGTGGAAAAGCCGACCAGAAGGGATGAAATCTGTAAAGTATCCACGGCAGCAGGTATCTTAATTGACTATCATCCCAAACTCGGGCAGAAGTAAATTGAAATGTCCATTTCTGGATTATGCCTCCAGAGAGCGTGACCAGCTGTTGCAGTTTGCTCGACTTTCTTTTGAAAAGGAAAAAGCGGCTACAGTGAGTTGAAGGATAGAGAAGAGACCGTGTGGCCAAGACGGCGTAAACTCTGTGATTCGGGTAACTTATTTGGAGAGGCTTCAAGCGAACTTCAAACATCTCTTTAATGATCTATAATCCTTTGGCAAATCTTCAGTGGGCAGCCTCGTTCAAGGTTCAAAGTTATTTTTACCAGGATGAGGAAATCCATGATGAAATTAAGTCTGAAGTTGGAAAAAAATAAATACCTCGCAGTGTGCGCTTGTCGCTCTGCATTTAACGCTGGGCATTGTTTTTTTTGCTTCCTTATGCTTCATAGTACTTGTCGCTGTATACGAATACGTTCAAGTCTCCTGCGCCGATGTGACAATGAACGAAGAAGAGGGAAGTAGAAAGAGGAAGAACTGGTGAAAGGTTCTTTGCAAGCCAAAGTAGTACTGTCAGGAGCATAAAAAAAGAGCCCAGGTTTGGTCTTAATGGAGCCATTGATCCTGCACCAGTGGAGGACACGCCCAGCGGGGGACTGGCTCTCAGCATGGAGACAGGTGTTCGCTCGATATCTGTCCCACTTCCCTGACCTTAAAGCTTTTAATCAGCTCTGCCAGGGAGCTTGTCAATCCTGTCAAACAATGAGCAGCCCACAGTATAGACACAATAAGGGAGGGCAGGGCGGGGGTAAGAGCTGCAAACAACGCTGCCGTAGCCCAGAGGAACACATGGAGTGGAGCGCTGCAGTCGGAGGTCTGAACCCTGTAAGAGCCTGAGACCCCGGCTCAGTAAAGGTGATCTGGAACGACTGAATGGAGTATTTATCCTCATACTCTGGTGTTAATACAGCACCTGTAGAGCTTGTTTTCATCTGAAATGTCTCAGTCTATTTTTAAAGACCTTGCACTATTTCAGCACTATTTCTGCTGCCTTTTCATTATTATTTGGCACAGGCTTTACACGGATAAGTTGTCTTTTCTGCTACTCACATGAATCATCATGACCCCCCCCCACGCAGCTTTGATGGATTGCATACGCATCTAGCCATAGTATATGTTGGAGCCAGAATCAGAAGAGGAATCAGGTACCAGAACCTTCACCAAACTGCTACCTCACACTTATTTACTCACCTTAATTTACTTGCATACCTGATTGGAGGTGGGTACAAAACATTTTGGAGGTGGGGATGATTTAACTGCCCTTTTAATATCCAAAATTAATATCTGATGTTTTGTCAACCAAGGTCCTCTTTAATGTCAAAAGTAAAGCATTCAGATGAGGCACAAACTGGGATGAAGTTTGTCTGCCTCTACAGAAAGTTTCAGGTCGACTTCCACACCAGCACTTGATTGTGTTTTTGCACATTTCTCTGTGGATGAATGAGTGACAGGGATTTCAATGTGGCCTAATTGAGTTGTTGAAAATCTCTCTGGGACTTGCCTGCTTCACTTTCCCTGCCTCTGATCAATAGCAGCATACGATCAGGTTTTGTCAGTTATACTTTTTTTTTCTCCCCTCTTTGTTTCATTAAAAAAGGCTGAGAGCAGGAGTAGGCTCCCCTCTCACTAGCTCATTTCCCTGTGCATCCTCTCTGCACTCTCAGAGTCCGAATTGGCTTGCTGTGAAGTTTAACCACAGAATATCTTTAACCATGCAGGGTAATTACGGTGCTGGTTTGATTGCTGTTAATAGCAAGAGCTGTCAGCCGAGCTGTCGCTCAGCAGTCACACAGTCACAATACGGCCATACTGGAATCGTATTGAATGTTACAATTATGTCTGCTCACTGGCAGCTCATTCTTGATGTGGATGCTGTGTGGTAATAATCTGTAAACTAAAATACTGTGACTCATAGGGAGTGATTCCACTGCTAGTGATCTTGGTTTGGTTTTTCGACTCAACGTGTTGAATTCCAGCCCCTGGTTCTCAGCACCGGTGCTACGCTCAGAGAAAAAACAAATCTGAGTTTGTTTCCTGACTATTTTTATGCCCTGAGCCCTCAGCCCACCCACTGTGGTCTTCTCACATGAAACACAGAGAAAGACTGAGTCATTTTCTCTGATTTGTGATTCCTACCAATGATCACAGCCCCCGTTCGTTCTGCCCTTCAGTCGCATTTTCAGAGCGTCGCTCCCGTTTCAATGCGTCTCAATGAGAACGAAAGGTTTCGGTGTCCAGGGTCTCCCTGTCAATACACATTGTTAGACGTCTAATGACCGATGGAGACTGGAGTAACTCATACCACCCGACTCAGCTTTCAGCCCGTTCCTCTCCCCTTGCTGTGGCTTTGTGGTTCCTTACTTCTGTCTCCATGTCAGATGCTTTTCTTTTGAAAGGTTCATTGCAAACTGTGCAGACATTTAAGTCATGTTGTTTCATGTGTTCTTTCAAAGCCCTCAGTCGAAAATAATGTCACAATATGAAAAATGAGAAATACCTTGGATATAACCATCCAGAAAATTGTTTTTCCTAGTAGTATTACGTGTGTAAAAGTGGAAGAGTTAAACAGATATTGTTTTTGTACGTATGTTTCTTTTATGCCCCTGCAGACACATAGACACGCAACAGCGGTTAGGAGAAATAGATGCAGTGTCAGAATGATGTATAAGCAGAGCGCCATGATGGTTTGTACACTGCGAAAGACGCCTCATTGTGTGAGAAAGTGCCGTATATGGCAGATCTCGGCAGCTGATGGGAAAGACAATACTCCATCACAGCTGGAAAGCACATGCAGCAGAATATGAACACGGTCCTGAGATGTGGTGAACATTCCAACGGTTAGATGTATGTGGAACATGGAGCCCCGCTCGCCTTGGAAAGATAGGCTGTGGTCGTGGTTTAGGAAATGGTTCAGCCCTGGTCTCGGAGTTCTGCCGAGAACCGCTGGGCTTCACAGAGGGTTATGATCAAAACACACATGAAAAAGGATCGTTTGGCAAAGGATCCCAGCGTTTGCACTGAAGCGCTGCGTGTTCCCATGTAGCGTCAGTGCCACATGTTAACATCAAGTCTGTCTGTTTACACGTTATTGCTGTTGACACTTCCGCTGTGATTTTCTGAGCTGCAAACTAGTTAAAAGTCAAGGTTGCAGAGAATTCAGGGCGAAATTCTCCCTCTGAACAAATCGACTAACACGCTCTGGTGACCGTGCAGCGAGTGTCTCCGCCACACTGCGGCAAGGAAGGCTTATTAAATATGTGCATGCATTACCAATATGAAAAATTATTTAAATTGCAAGACAAGATAACATGTTGGGGTATAAAATGAGTGTAGCATATCTAACTTTATCAGCTCAAGTCGCTGTGCACATCACTCCTGCAGTGGTGAAAACAGGATCCTAATCCATGGCTAAATGATGTGACTGCGGGGCAAAATTCATAATCGTGTTTGTTTGTGCTTAATTCCTTGCACACATGCTCAGAGATGACTGGTTGCTTACAATATTAGGTCGACACTGCCACAGACTTGATTTTTTTATTGCTTCCACTTTGCATGCAGTGTTGTTTTCAAAGACCATCGGACGTGCAGTGTGGCCTGGTAATCAGTGCAAGACTGCTATTGTGACAACACTTGTTCTGAGCAAATGCGCCGCGTTTGTCAGAGTCTCATGATGATCATGGCTCAGACACATACTAAGTGTGCTTGTTAATTGATAGCAGACTGGGGCTTCAGCCCACTGCCCACTCCAGCTGGAGTGTGAATTCCCTCTCCTGGATGTTAATAGAGCTGCTGTATAAATGGCCCGAGCCGGAAAAAAGTAGCTTGGTGCAGCGAACCAATAAGCCGAGTCGTGTGCACACTGCCCCTGCTGTCCTGTTTACGTCCCAGCCACAATTAGGGATGCACTTTGATGACAGCCAGTTCTTTCTATTTTTTCCGTGCATCTTTAAACATTTATGATATCCACAACATTAATTTCTTTCAAGAAGTCTTTGGAGGGCGGTTCGATATAACGGGGAGTGGAAACGTCTGAGAGAATCAAAAGTGACTCTAATCAAATATTGATTGTACATTCCTTTTTCTTGGTTTAATAAGCCATTGGTCATGCACCACAGCTGCTTGCCAGCTCCATGCTGGACATATTTACACCCCAAAGGCTTCATTTCTCCGACAGGCTTTAGAGGATATCAGCTGGCCTTTGTCAAAAAAGGCAGAAGAAACTCCACTAGTAAAGGTCGACACAGGTCAGATGCCAAAAATGATATTCAATGCTCTCACTGAGTATTTCTAAAGGTCACTTTACAGGTTATATGGATTTACAGCCATCTGATGTGTTTTCTCTCAGCATGTTGCAGGCTTCTCACCACAGGTCTCCTCCCACCGCCCTATACGCAGCTAATAATTGATCGTCCGGCCCAGATGATGTTTTGAAATCTTAATGTTTCATAATGTGTCAAACACAAGTGTTCGGCATTATCACGTGGAGGAATTCAGTGTCTGTGCGCTATGCAAGACTTATCTTTACTTGTGGACAATGGAACAGATGGTGTGAGAGGAGGATTTGTCATGCATGGTTGTCCAGGGCCAGACTCTTTCTCAGCACTTTTTGGCAGGACTTTATATGCATTTCATGCTGCATTTGCTGAGTGCCTAACAGAGGTGTAGGGTACTGCAGCGCTGTTGGCTCAGACCGACTCACCCCCATCCCAAACATCCCACACTGAAACCATTCTTCTCCATAATCTGCTGAGCGTCTTTGTCCACTGTAGATGCAGTGAAGATGTTTGTGGTTCTCAGAGCTGTGAACAGAGCTGGGAATAAACACTCAGCCAACATCAGCAAAGCAAAACAACTGACTAGTCCCCCCAAAATGATAAAATGTCAAAGTTTCAAACAAGTTGACTGCAAGAAAAGGCCAAATATATCAATGATAGGACACAATTAATCCCTGAAATTGGAGGAAGTAGAATGAGCATTTGTCTGAAAGTTTATGTAATGATGTTAAATCAAAATCCTCGTCACATATTATTATACTATTAGGCTACAGCAGAGCTGTAGGAGTTAATAGGGCTTAATTCCTCTTATATAGGTTAAAAACAGGCAAAATTGGCTTTGACCCTTTACTCTGGAGCTTCATCCAGAGCTGTAGGCAGAAGGAGAGACGTGTGACATTAATTCTCTGGTGATGTTGATTGCATCCCATGAAACGTCGACATACATCCTGTGTGTATGTGGGTGTGTCACCCTGCATGACTGATATTTCCACAGGAGGTGTGTGGCCTGCAGCGCCGTCTCTCTCTCTCTCCTCGCTTTAATATCCTGAGTGCTGTAATCTGCTCACCACGTCTGACCCACTACGTGTCACTCTCACTGCCTCCCCAGCTACACCTCCCCCAAATCCCCTCCATCACATTTACGTAACCCCTCCCCGGCCACTCCCCGGCTCCGCCACACCTGCAGCTGCTGGGGCACCGCCCGTCTTGGACCACAATGCATTGCTTCTCCGTCCATCTCTGGCCCCCTTTTTATTTATTGATCAGCTCTTTTTCTATTAAGATGTCCAGCAGCTGTCCGGCTTTGAAAGCTCTGGGAAACCTCTGCATTATTAAAAAATAGCCAGTGCATTTGGTCGTGTCTGCCGAGTGAGCACCGGGTATGAGAGGCTTTGATTATTAATTGTCGGGTCAGTGTTAATGCTCCCCTGTGTCTCAGTATTTGATTATCAGGCTATTAATGTTCTCACACCACAAACACTTCATTCCTGCTGCCACAGTTCGCCCTGTGCTTTTATTCAGCCTCAACCTCCAGTCCAACTGTAAAACCTCCGCTTACTCATTCACCAAGTACTGGACCCCCCTTTCTCTCTCTCTCTCTCCCGCCCTCTTCCTCTTTCTTCCTCTCTCTCTCTCATAACTGCCCTTTTTGTTTACCGACAGTTGCTTGCTATCTGGTATCAGTTGGTGATGTCATCTGGCGTTTGGTCAGGTAACGTCAGTGCTGTTTATTTAGTGTCGTAGAACCGAAACTGTGGTGGCCTTGTTTAGTTAAGCTGCAGGGGGGTGGAGGTGGGTCAGAGCTCTGTGGTACTGTGTTTACACTCTATACTTGCCGTACTCTCTACCTCTCTCTCTCTCTCTTTTTTTTTTCTCTCCCCCCTCACTTCTTTCTCTCTCGGTCCCACTCTTGCTCTCTCTCTAGGGCAAAAGCCTTATTTTTGGCCCAGCTCTATTTGCCTTTGCCGTGGTCAAAGACAACTAAAATCCCAGATTACTTTGAGCATATTTTCCTCTTAGACTAGAATAAAAAAAGCATTAATTACAGGAAATCCAGGGGCATTGTTACCAACTGTATATATTAAATCCAAAACGATAGTAATGGGATCCCAAAGAGGCCATTATATACTCCATCTACGGTGCCATCTATGTTTGATTCTCTGAAATAGTACGCTAACAAAATGGAGTGGTTGTGTTTTCCAGTGTTTCATGCGGGGATGAATCATTATCCCGCTGAGAAGCCCAAGATGAGAAGCTCCGTTTCAGGCGAGCTGATGCATCCCCTTGACATTTGAGACGCCCTAAAGCTGCTTGAGGGGCATGCGTGTGTATGTGTGTGTGTGTGGGCTTGTGCTGTGAACCCGGCGCTACTGCAGAAACAATGGCTGCAGCTACATTAGGTGAGAATCCGTGTGTACGGTTGACTGGCCAATGCCACGCACCGTCGGCCTGAAAGCTGCAGCTCTCTAACCTCGGCGGAAAACGCGGGGCTACTGTGGGATGGGGGGGGGCGCTCACTCGTCACGCCCCCACCTCCTCCCAAGCTAACGGCCTTTGGGAATAGTTAAAATGAAACGCTCGGCGCCCTTTGAGGAGAAATCCCAGATTGGGAAGTTGCCTACGATAATAAATATTCTCGATAATCATTAACATTTACAGCGCAGCAGATGTTACATTGTCCTCAATGAAGGAGCGTGTTGTACACAAGACTATTTCAAATTTGAACCAGATAGAGGAAAATTAGGAACAGGTCTAGTAACCATCTGTTCCAGGGAGCGTTCGCTTGCCTCTGCAGCTGAATGTTTGCTTGGGGAGACAGAGGGTAAAGAGAGCTGCTTTGGCAGGTACGCTGTTGTTTACCCAGGAGACCTTGCTGAAGCGCCATCAAATAGTGTCTGAGTGTAGATTAAAATAAATTCTCTGACACGCACTGCTCCGTCTCGGAAAGCTGAAAGGCAGTGGTCAACAAAAAAGCAGCATTATGGCTGCTAACTCTCACTGAATTATGCCTCTATGGGTGCATGAAAGCCCGCAGCGCAGCCAGACGGCCCTCAGTTATCATGACGAGCAACGGACCTTATTTATTCGACGTAGCTATTGGAAAAAAGCACCTCTATTGGCTGGTTGCATACAGTGAACTGCTCCAAAGCACTAACAGACAAAAACAGAATAAAAAAAAAAAAACAGTTTCACCAGGGAAATAAACACGCAGCTAATGTGAGGGTTTGGTGTGTGTGTGTGTGTGAGAGAGAGATTTGGACTCCCCGTAAACACCCCATGTGTGGCCATGAATAGGGGAGCACGGAGGCCTGTGCCATCGCCGTGGGAACTGGGACAACATTAAACAGTCATTATCCTGAGTGGCTCAAGCCATGTTTTATCTATCAGCATCCCACTTAAGGAACAGCGCAACAACCCAAGAAGGAGGAGACCATGCGATAAGCCCTAAAGCTGCATTTGGCAGCGAGTTTACACCAAAACACACCCGATTCATCTGCAGAGTGATCTCCGCAAAACTGCGGTGTCATAGATGTGATGCCGGCGTAGCGGGAAATCTTGGCTGATGACAGGAAATGACAAATGGCCGTTCAGTCCGGCATAAGTGGAAACGGCTCGGTCTCTCCACCCCTCAAAGCCAACGCGAGGATGACCCTTTAGGCCCAAGCAGAGTGCAGTTTAATGACATCACATTACACATTTTCTGGGTTTTGAAGTTTCCAAACTTCAAACAGAGATGTCTGGCTGCCGTTTGGGACTAACGGCGTGCCAGGCTGGCTGCCGCAGATCTAAATAGGAGACATTAATGAGTGCCTCTTCTGAAATATGCATCGAGTCCTATTTAATCCTTTGCCTTCCGTACACTGCAGCAGCTAGAGGTGAATTATTCTGAACTGTATTTGACTCAGGCACAAATGGATTTCTCTTGGATGAGAATGGCCCAAGTCGTGGTAAATGAGCCAATAATTGTCTTTTGAAATGTTGTTGGTCGTTGGCCAGCTCGGCTGGAGAAAAAAAAAAGGACAATGGTGTTACATATCCATGGTGAGCGCAGCTGCCAAATAGTACTTGTTTTATGGAGAGGAAGCTTCCTGGGCTTTAGGGGGATGGTGCCCTGGTTTTCAATTTAGGATTTTATGGAGTTGTTATTGTTTCACATGCAGAGGAAGGTCTGGTTTGACATTGCATTAAAGAATTACTGGGGAACGCATGTATGAATGTAGTGGAAACTTCAATTACCTTTTTTTCCCCTCTGCACAGACAAAAAAAGGTATTAAATGTTAATGTCATGTTTCTCATCCATATTTGATTTGCTTCAGAAAGCAATCACGCTTGTTTTTCATATTTGCCTTTGTTTTCCGACACGGGTAATGAAACCTCTGATGGATTTAGACTGCGGTGTAGTTTGTTGTCAGGTCTGCGTGTTTCCTACTCGTCATCCTCTGAAAAAGTCCCTCTGACTGGAAGTGAACAGCGGCGCACTCGCTCAATGTCCAACAGGCCATATGCAACACAACACAAAGCACATGCTTCCCTCCTCTTCTGTGTGCAGCAGCTCTTATTACAGTTGGATGATGTGTGAGCAGCTCTGCGCTCTGCCTATCAGTGTACGACCAGACGGCACAGCAGCTGTTTTAATAGCAGCCCCTCATGCCCCCCCCTCTTGATCCGAGTCAGTCACCTGGCGTGAATCAAGCCGCACTTCTTTTTTATACTCTGCCAGCTCTGCCCCCACCCCCTGCTCTCTTTGCTTTGTTCGTCGCTGTCGTCCTGTTGCTTTGGCTTCTTGGAAGTGGGCTCCACTGTACTGGCAGCTGAGGTGACGGCTTCGTCCAGCCTCAGGTGTCTTGGAGCTGGGCTGTACCTCCAGTCTCTCTGCTGTCAGTGAGAGAACAAAGCAGCATTACATCCAGCCTCAAACCCTCAGCACACCTACAAATCTACCACTCCGCCTTCCTCCTTTGTCATGCTCTCCCTTTCCAGCAGAGCTACATCTCCACCGCTTTGCCTTTTTCCTTTTTCTCTGTTTCTGCACCACTTACTCTCAAACCCCCACAAAATCTACCTTCTCTGTGCCTCTTGCATGTATGTGGTTCTTGTCTTGTACTTCTATGGCTTTGCCGCTCTGCGGTGTAGTCTGTAATTACAGCTCTGCTCTGTGCTTAGCCAAGGACTCCTCCAGTCCTTGAGTGAAAGGGGTCCCCGTGGGCGCCCCTGGTCCTACACGGAGGGGATTTAGGCTCTGTGGCTGTGTAATTATGCCTATTCCTCTGGTTTCCATTTGCATGAGCTGCTGTTTATTTGGTTCAATGTGAGTAGGGAGTCTCGGACTCAAAGGAGGGAGGGTGGGGGGGAGGGAGGGGCTGCAGCTTTTCATCCAGCCAGCCCCTGCCACTATTGTTTTAGGATTTGTGTGGGTGAGGTCCGGCTAGGTACATATTTATGAGTTTTTACAGCGCCCCCACAACCCCCACCCCTCTGCTCACACAGCCCCTTGCCTCGCTCTAACTTTAAGATTAAACTTTAACTAATGTTGTCACACAGTAAATTGTGTTTGGAAAAAAAAAAAAAGACAAATCACACTATACCTGCCACAACTGGTAATCTGAGCTTTGATAAAGTGGAGTTAAGCTTTGCCCCGAGGTGCACAAGGACACAGGTGTTTCTCAAGGTACAGATGACAAGGTTGCCGGTCGTCCCTGTCAGAGCGTATTAGTAAATCAATCTGTCATCGTCAAATCCCCCAAGTTTTAGTCTCTATAGAGAGCAAAAGTCTCGCTGATGGCCAGACGGAAATGAAAGATGATGTGCACTGAGTAACTTCAAAAGCTTGTCACTGTTTTTTTTTTTTTTTTCTTTTTTACATGATTTGGTGTAGGCAGCAAAGGCTGCACTTTGTACTGAGGGAGGATATAACAATGCAGAGAAATTGCCTTTTCCCCCCACACACAACGTGCTGCTGCTTCCCAGCACGAGCCATTCAACCTGAGATTTTCACGCCCGCCATGAAGTAGGGGAAAAAGTATCTTGTTATTCTTAATGGTCTCTGCCAACTGTTTCGTCTCCTCTGAATATTGTCCCATTGTCCTTCAGACGCCTGCTTACAGTTTATACAAGGAGTCGCTCTGCTTCCTGTTTCTGTGTATATGAAGACAGGCTCCATCAGATACCGTACAGTATTCAGGGGCTGTGTGTACATAAATGGATCGCTCTCACCTGCTCATATGTGCTTTAAAGCCCCTTGTGGAAACTTTATCTCCACGTGCAGCGATTATCCATCACGGCGATGCAGTTACTTAGCGTTAAAGAGCCGCTGTTGTTTGTGCCACATGTGTGCACGCCTTGTACCAGAGGCCACAACAGCATCTCTTTTCTCTCTCTCTCTCTTTGAGCCTCAATTGGCTCCTGGTTTTTATGAGCCCGGTGTGATTAACGGAGGAATTTCTCTCTTCCTGCGGGTCCTCGTCTATCTAGCAGATAATTATAGCTGTTGCTGGTTGTAAATACAAACCCAGCTAGGGGTTGTCAGACAAGGAAATGGGACATCATCAAGCCTCACCTGGAAAGGGAGCATAAATCAGAGGATAAGAAAACAAATATGTGTTAGAAGCAACAGGATGCAGCAGCCCAGTGGATAGCCCAGGCCGTGTGGAGAGACAAGGTATAGGTGTTGACGGACGAGGGTGGAAAGCTGCATCTACTTGTTGATTGTTATTTGATAAGTCAAAAGGCTTTTGAGTTGTGAAAATTCCTGAAATGGATCTGAAGTGTTTACATTGTCTGATAAAAAGACATTTTCAGATCACAACAACAGTAAATGCAAGTGCATGTTTGGCATACCAGCTTTAAAAATGACTTCATGAAGTGCTTTATTGATAAGGGTGCAACTGATGCCAGGATGTAGACACCCACACAGACTAGCTTTCTGCTCTGTCCTGGCTTTAAGAAAAAAAAAAAAGCATTTCCCTTGCAACTGCTCACAGTTTGAATAGTCAGGGGAGGAGGCATAATTGCAGTTGTTTTATGTCGCTATTGTCTGTTTTCTCATTGTTTCGAGAGCCAACACTGGACTCCACATTGTTTCTGGTAATAGCGGCACCACTCATTGAAGTATTTGTCAGTAAAAAGTAATTAAAATCACAATGGGCCAGCATGCTGATGGTGAGGTGGAGACGATGACTCGCCTCCGCCTCACCACCACTCACTACTCACTCACCCATTCATTAGTGGTGCGTCAGGTCTCGCTCTGTCCTTCCATCTCAGCACAACCAGGACCCTGGTGGACAAAGCCAGGGTGGTACAGATGCACCCATTATGTTAATAACACACACAGACACACACACTCTGAGCTCTGAGTGTGTGGCTGGATCCAGGAGAATTTCTACGGGTGCTGCGTATGTGTAGTACCTGGGAGGCTGAATTGACTTCTTGACTTTCAGTGCATGTACTTTCTATTGACTAGTGCACTTTGCTTGGCCTTGGACACTTGTTAATCGTAATTAAATGTTTGTTTTTTTCTCTCTCCCTCTCTCTCTTTGTTACCTTCAGGTGGCGATGGACAGATGGTACAGATGGACTCCAGTAAGTCTGGCTTCGTGGGCACTCAGGTGGAGCTGCGTTGCATCTTTATCAACAGCAACCCGCCGGTGAAGATCTCCCAGGTCACCTGGCAGAAGCTGCTCAACGGCACCAAGCAAAACGTGGCCATCGCCAATCCGGCGCTGGGCGTCTCGGTGCTGCAGCCCTTCAAGGAGCGCGTCAGCTTCAAGCAGGCGGCGGTGCGCCACCGCACACCCTCGCTGGAGGACACCACCATCGTCTTCTCAAACCTGCAGCTGTCGGACGAGGCCGCCTACATCTGCGAGTACACCACGTTCCCCGCAGGCAACCGGGAGAACATGGTCAACCTCACCGTGTTCGGTAAGAGCACAAGGCTTGCCGTCCATGTGTCAATCCAGGTCGTGTAAACTTCTGCTTGAATGTCATGTAGGTTTCTTCTTTCTTTGTCAGATTTATGTCCATAGAAGCCAAAGCTGCACACAGTGCACACACCGAATCCATCCTCTGACTGTCATATTAGGACACTTTAAACTCTAACAGGACTTTGGGAGAATTTGTCGAATGACAATATTCCTAAAGCAGCTGTTCTCCTAAATATCAACTATTAATGACCAAAAAATCAGCCTGACACTTTTTCCCAATGTTATGATGATTTCTTATTTATCTAATAAAGCTCAGAACTAGAACATTTTTTCAGTCTGTTAATTACTCCTTAATCCTCCAGTTTGTATGAATTTTTTTTCCCCCACCAAAGCAATAAGATTTAGCAATAAATCAGACAACACATCTGTGCTCAATGACACACCCTGTGGTACCCAGGTTCCCAGGTTTAGTTTCAAGCTTCTACAAGTTCTAGAACAGAAGTTGTGTAATTGAGTCGAGTGTGAGAAGAGAAGCACAAACAAAATTAGGGTGCAGGCATTAACGCCAGTGAAGGATTTATGCTTTCAAACATGTTTCTGCTGGCCTGACATGTGGTCAGAGGAAATGCCAATTCTTAAATCAGATAACATGAGGTCAGACAACTGAGAGCATAACACTGTTGCTGCTCTGCTGTAGTAGTGTGGACCTGCATTGCCACAGGCTTTGTTTTGAGGTAGCTGGAACTCCTCTGGAACAGCTCAGACCAGATGTTCCCTGTGTGTTTGCTGAAGCTGCTGCCTTGTTTACAGCTGATCCTCCCGGCGTGTGATTGGAGGGCAGCTCCATCATAGCGGAGCCTGCGGGGTGCAGACCTCCTCCCCCTTTAGCCTCCAACTGAAAATCATTTTCACCAATTTGCGATGCAATGATTGGGGTGACGTGTTGTTTAACACCAGTCCCTGATCAGGCCCGTTTGGCTTTTTTTATGAAAGGAAACAGCTGCAGAGAACAGTCAATAAAAATGGCAGGTGAGACGGAAATCAATAAGGCCACTTCAGAGAGTGTAATTTGGCTTCAACAATCTCATCTTGTGAGGAGGGGAAAAAGGAGTGCTTTAGAGATAGTTTATCTTGGAAAGAGGCAGCTTTGAAAAGGTTGTTCGCTGACTCTGATTAAAGATCTAATTAGAAATTAAGTGTTGGTGTGTTTTCCATTAAGTCCCAGTAAAAGAAAAAGCACTTGGCTTAAGTAATCCCCATTGCCACTGCTCCTTGTCAACTCTGAGTCCCTATTTTGTGTCACTGAGCCTCCAAGGTCTTTTCGGGCTTGTATAGCTGAGCGAGCGTCAGAAACCTGTGCAGATAAGTAAGCGTCAGCGTTCAAAGAGGCCTCCTCCTGGCCTATCTCTCCCTCAGCTGTGCATTCGCTCCACCGCAAGCCTGCGTTTGATGTAGCACGAGTAGATTGCTAATTGGCAACTCACAAAGGATTCAAATTGGATGACGGTGCATTCGGGTAGGCAAGTGGGTTCTACATCTGTGAGAGCTTTGACAACTGCCGCAGCTTTGAGGGGGGAATGAGGTAAAACTTCTCCTGATTTGAGATACAACACAGTTTTCATCTCTCATCCCCTCAGTTTAATTTACTTCAAAGCTGATTGTAGGTGAAGGAGACAAAAATGAGAAAGTAAAATTAGATAAAATCTGGGAGAAAAAAAGACAAGATCTCTGTTTAATGAGATGTAATTACTCACTTTTCAGTAATTTGATTGATGCGTGTTTTCTTTCCGGCAGCTCGGCCCATGACACGGATGACCTTGACGACGCCCACGATCGTGGCCCGGGCCCAGAAACGCAAGATGACCGTGGCCACGTGTGTATCGGCCAATGGGAAGCCCCCGAGCGTGATCAAATGGGACACCAGGTTGAAGGGCGAGGCCACGTTCCAGGAGACCCGCAACCAGAACGGCACGGTGACTGTGCGGAGTAACTACGTGGTGGTGCCGAGCCGCGAGACCCACAAGCAGAAGCTGACGTGCATCGTGACGTATCGCAACGAGAGGATCACAGACAGCGTGGTGCTCAACGTGCAGTGTAAGAATCTGCCAACTTTGATCCTTATTTTCTTTTTTTTTTTAGGTAGCTTGTCATCTTATCTCTTCCTGGATTTCATGTGCTGCTGCAGCGAGTTTTTTTTCGTACTGTAAGAGAAAACCGGTGGCTGCAGTTTACAGTAAACACACTCGTCCTCTAAACAGCCCAGAACATGTTCCAGGTGTGAGGGGGAGAAAGAGCTGATGAATCTGCACTTAACTCAGTTACTTTCCTTTTTTAGAGCATTCTAAACCAGCTAAATTAAAATCTTTGTAGATTTATTTTAATACTTTTGACAACAGTGAAAGAAGTAAATTATGGATGTTTTTCTGCAGATTTTGGATAATAATGTTTTTCTCTTTCTATGCAGATAACTATTAAGATTAGCTGGAAGAATGAAGCCTATCTATCTATCCATCTTTCTATATATAAGTAGCTCTCGATCTAGCTTGAATACTAATTGAATCCCTAATTGAAATCCTTTTTTAAACATTTGATTTTTTTTTCTTTTTCATTATTCAAATTCAAGTTTCCCTTTAGGGATAAATTAAGTACATAATCTTATCTTATAAGTCACTGTCACTAGTCCTTGGTGCTCGTTAACATCTCAGCAGTGTGACAGTGTGGCAGTAGGGGTCTGGAGCTCTGGAGCGTGCTGTGCGGGGATAAACTGACTGCTGCTTCACTTCCTTGCAGATGAACCTGAGGTGAAGATCGAGGGCTTTGATGGGAACTGGTACCTCAACCGTCAGAATGTGCAGCTGACCTGCAGGGCAGACGCTAACCCCCCAGTCACCATCTACCAGTGGAAACTGTGAGTCTGACTAAAGCCCATCAGAACCCCTCCACCACCCCCCCGAGATCTAGAGACGGCTCAGCTACATGTTGTTCTCCTGTGTTTTTGCTGCGTTGCCGAGAGCTCGCAGGGAGGCAGATTTATAGAACGGCCTCGCCGATTTGAGTCTGCTAGCTTTCCCAACATTTGTTTCAAGGCATACACACACACACAGGAAAGTAATCTTCAAAGATAAAACCACACTACCAGCCTTCATCCTCTCCAGAAATGTGTCTCCGTTTATTTGTTTGTTTATAAAACATGTAATGAAGATAAGAGGTGGACCCGAGGCTGAGCACAATGGGCCTATTACAGCAGCGGTGTGTGCCCCTATCAGAGCGATGCTGGCAGATACTGGGGGAATAAATGCAAACAGACCTGCGTTCGGTTCGCTTTCGGGGTTTAGCTTTGATGTCTGAGGACCTGCATGCAGGTAGAGGAGCTAAGAAAAGCACCATTGTTAGCGCGTCGGTGTTCTCTGGAGGGTACCCGAGTACCCAGTTTGTCCCTGACACAAGAGAGAGAGATGGCTGGGGCTGAGAGCTGGAGCTGGAGCTGGAGCTGCAGCCGGATCGGCGGATTAGGCCAGCATACCGCAGGGCTGACATCAGTGTTTCTGCCTCAGAGACGATCACTGCGAATACACGAGCAGCCGGAGGAGATACAAACATGTTGTGGAGGCCTCTGGGAATCACCAAATAACCCCGGGTTGGATCTGCGTTGAGTAATGACATCAAAGTCGGTCGTGCAGAAGTGATGGAGTGGAGCCGAGATGTGGCGGTGAAAACAAGCAAAATGTGGAATTGTTTGCTGTAATTTGCACTAATCAAGATGTTTTCGTGTCAGGCACAAACCTCCCGAAAACAAAAAAGATGAGATGAGGGGCAGCTCTTGGAATACAAAGCAACTTTTTTGAGTGTTTTTAAATGAAAGTATTATATGCTAAAATTGAGAGATAAATGTGCCAATTTGTTCTGAAATTGCTGTGCGAAGGCTGAGTTGAGAAATGTGTCACTGGACTTGAGTGGATGTGGATTAATAGACCATTGTACCTTCCTTGTATCTACTCTACAGGCCACTGTTGGATTTTAATGAGGCATGGGGATCCCCCCTCTGAACCCCCACCCACTTTTTTTTTTTCCTCTTACGCATAGATTTAGCTCTTGGGGCAGAGACGTCGATACACAGACAGCAGCGAAGACAACACAGGAGATAGGGAAGATTTGACCTGTTTGTTTTTGTTTTTTAACAGAGTAAAAAGGGAGATAGGGAGAGAGGAGGTGGAGGAGGAAGAGGAGGGTGAAGAGATGTGATCTAGAAAGACGAGGGCACTGTGCTGACAGATAGGAGGGGACGGCCATTGCAGCACTGAAAATGAGATGCCAAATCTGTTGTGAAGGTTCCCCTGGGCTCCACTGTGGAGGTCAGCGCAAGGCTGTGACGGAAGGATCCGGAACAGGCAGGATTGCGTCGCACTTCACCGCAAACGCATACAACGCACACAGATACACACACACACACACACACACACACACACACACACACACACACACACACACACACTGGAGAGGTGTAAACACATCCAGTAAATATTAATGTCTTTGATACAGATCCACGCTATTTCCAGAGACAATCAATTGAAGGTATTATTTACTGATTCTGAGGGATAATTTATTTTCAGTTTTTTATTGTGTTTATTGTGGTTGCCATAATTAAAAACCCTCTTTGTCTTGTGTTATCGGCATCCACATTTCACACCGTTTCTTTGAGTCCCGGCTCGAAAGAAAACCTCGGCCTGTTGGGCGTAACAATGACTGAAGAAAGCATCCAAGCGTCTTTTGATTATTTTTTCTCTCGCCACAGCTCTTTCTCAAAGCGGGTTAATAGGGAGCTGCACTGACACAGACCAGACAAAAAAAAAACAAAACAAGGACACGCCCTATTGGAGCGTTATTGTTTGTTTCTCAAATGTTTGTTTTCAGGGCATCCTCGAGACTCTGTGCTCATTTCTCCAGTCTGTTTTAAGTTCAGACTGTGGGCGCGAGAACAGTAAGAGGGGTAAAAACCAGGCAGAGGAGTGGCTGATTATCACAAATAACTCAATTTACTCTGCTGCTAAGATTTGAGACTTAACATATTCTTTCTGTCTTTTTTATTTTTTTGCCAGAAAAGCAATTTTCTGGCATCGTCCCTCTGCAATACATTTCCTCTTACTTAAAAGATATGAATGTCTATAAACAAAAAAAGCAGGATTACTATTCCTGTCTTTCACACCATGCCTCCATCACACTCCGCTCTTATTAGCTCGTTTGCTTATCTCTGTGGTGAAAAAATTACTCCATTATTTGCATTGATTAACGGCAGCCAGAAGTGAACTGTTGATTGAGCAGCTGTGAATGAAAGTCGCATACCTCTCACTAACCACTTTACCCAAGTCAGGTTTGCTCTCACTGTCGTTGGTGCAGTTTATCTACATCGAGGCCATTTTCATTCAGTCCATAGAAGCAGCAGCTAAATATTCCATGTTTACCACAGCTCCTCAAACAGAACCAAAGCCCACATTAAACATTAACCATGGACGCAAGAAGACTTTCAAAGCGATAACGCAGTAATAGACGCACGTTTGATTTGAGACATTGTCCTTTACTTCCTTCTCGTTCTTTTTCTTCTTCTAATGAACGTTATGATCGCTGCTAATTAGTTGCATGTTGCTGATATGAGCTGAAGTGAGAAAAAAACCATTGAACGTTATTGAAGTTAAAAGCCGCCTCCACATGCAGATCAGTGTGACATCAGGATGTATGTGGTGTTTTTTAGTCCCACATGCCCACATCTGTAGACACACATCACACACACATGCATGCATTCATACCGTGTTGGCCAAGCAGCCCCCAAAGAATCTGCATCCCTCTCAAGCTGTTTGTTAGGCTTTCATTTCACTGCCCCTCCGGCTCTGTTCACACACACACACACACACACACACACACACACACACACTCGGATGTCTCATACAAATGCAGACATCACGGTAGAATCTGTGGTGAATTGCAGTTTGCCAGCCTTTCATTTCTGCTGCAAATCAATTGGGCTTTGCAGAACTCAGCGTTTGATAGAGGCTCACAAGGTAACTGATTATTGAATCGTGACAAAGTGCACTGAGGATTGTTTGTGGCTCCATTGCAAATGTGTCACCGGCGTGATGTATGGTAAACACCTGGCCACAGTTGTGCTTTCTCTTACTGTAGCTTTGAAATAAGGTCTTTATGGCGGAGGGGGTGCGGGTCTCAACCTTCTCAACATCATTCAGTTTGCATATTTCATTATCCCCATGCAATATAGTCACCTCAGCTGAAATATCATTTTTTTGCTCCATTTATCTACTTTTTCAGCACGTACAGTATATACATATTGCATATCTCATTGATGCTCTTCTGTTGTCTTTGCCACCGTAATAAGGCACATTTACCCGCAGTGGGAGTAATAAGGTTCATTTTATATCATCCTCAAAGTGAATCTATCCATATATAGATCACATGGAGGCGTTTTTTTTTTTGAGGTGGATCCATATAGAAAAGCATTGTCAATGTAACCGGGGAGCTCTATTGAAAGCATCTCGACATGTGGCCACTGTTGGCGTGAGACCTAATTCTGGCGCCTCTCTGTGAAGTCATTTCAGTTTTCTCCGCTGTAATAAATGAAGCATTACATTGTTTTTAATGTTCTGCCGCTACGGGAGCCCTCAGAGTGCCTCTCGGATGGAGAGCGGGGCCTGCAGTGAGTGAGCCAGTCTTTGCCGCTTCCTGTTTTCTTTGTAAGAAGCGCCACCAGCTCCCAGCAGCTCGGCACAGTCAGACGTTGAGTGTCTTCACAGTTCATGTGTGTGCAGCTCAGCTTGGTCTATTCAGAGCTGCTGATGAGGCTGATCGAGGTGGTGGGGTGGGAGGGTGTGTGGGGGTGGCGTTGCAACTGCTACAGGAAGCGACTAATTGTCATGAAATTTGATACCTCTTTTAGCCTGCGGGCTCCATAAAAAGGGTCCGGATAATAGATCGGGAGGGTCGTGGCGCTGATGATCCATGACCTCAAAGCGTGCTGACCTGATCAAAGGACAGGAGCAGGTTTGAGCGCGGTGGAGAGACCGAACCATGAAGACAAACACCTCAGGCGGCAGCAACTGCGCCTCTCATTGACAGCCTCGCATTCGCTACATTCTGCGTTTATCGCTTGATCAGCTGCCTCCCCTGACAGCTCCCCTGAGTTTAGAGTTCAGCCATGTGAGCTGTGCCATAGTTGAGGAAAAAAAAGCCCCCCCCGCCTTTCCCTCCCTCCCTCCCTCTCTTCCTCCCTCTCTTCCACCTCTCCTTCTCATCCTCCTCACTGTTTTGTATTCCTCATACCAAAAGCGCCTGTGTCCTCAGGCATCAGCTATGTCTTACCTGTTTAGGCCTGCTGGGATTCCCTGTCCTCATAATTTTGTTTGGACTTGATGGATGATGGCTGAAATATATCGCTGTCAAATATTCCTGGTATTTATCTCACCCAGACACACACACCCACACACACACATCCAGGTTTGTTTGCCACTAGAGACTGTATTTTTCATGCGCTTTGAATTGCTCTGCTGCTCCTGGGAGAAGGGGGATTTTTTTTTCATATTGTGGTTTGGCGTAATTCTGCTTTTTTTTAATGGCGTCTGTATTATTTCTTCTCTCTCTCTCTCTCTCCGTCCCTCTCTCTTTTTCTCTCTCTCACCACAGCTTGAACGGCTCCCTGCCCAGTACTGTGGAGATCAAGAACAACACCCTGTTCTTCAAGGGGCCCGTGACCTACGACCTGGCTGGCACCTATGTCTGCGACGCCACCAATGGCATCGGGACTCGTACGGGCATCGTGGACGTCAACATCACGGGTAGGTGGACCACGGCGCTCGAGTCCGCTCTCTCGGCATGGCTTGCTTCAATACAGTGCCCTTTGCTTAAACCGTCAGACCCCCGACCGGCCGCTCAAACACCTGCATCCATGCGCACGCACAGAACCCCAAATTGTCGAAGACTGCCCAATGCGGCTCCCTGCTGCACCATGCGGCAGGTTAGATGAAATGTGTGTTTGAGTATAAGAGCACACTCACACACACACACATACGCACGCACGCAACCGCCGCCTCCCACTCTGCCCCGGTTCTCTTCCCATGTGTGGGAGTGATATAAAGCAGGTCTATTATTGGTGTCTAGAAAAACATCAAGGAAAACGGGGGGTTTGAGGTGAGGGTACTGTATTGATCATAGTTTGCTTGCATCATGCTCACATTTCTCCAAACAGCTCGTTCTTGCTCTTCTTCTTCTGTAGTCGAGATATCTGTTCTTGCTTTCGTCTCTTCTGGGGAAAACAAAACGCTGAACAAAACTGATTCAGTTCCCTTTGCCTTCCACATAATTTTTGGCACACACAGACTGTGGTTCCTCTGGGTTCTTATCCATAGGATGGGATTTTTTTTTTTTTGCTTTTTTGCATTCAAAGCCTTTGCTTTGATCTATCCCAGATCTATCCCAGATCTGACTTTGCTGTACGTGCTTTAAATGTGGGACCCCCCCTCTGCCGGTACCAGCTGTGTGGGTGGTAATGGGAGACTGTCACAGTTTTGCTCTACTCTGGTTGGACTGGAAAGACTTTTTTTCTCTCTGCTCTTGTTCTGCTGGGTTTCTGGGAAGCGGGTTGTTCTAACTTGCATTGCTTTGCATGTTGACTCATGTTGCGTCTCTGGGAACACTGTGCCTGGTGTGAAGTGAACAGCTGTGGCTTACAGTACCATTGCATACCTTTTTTTTTTTTTCTCTATTCCTGCTTCCTCTCTTTCAGTGTGGTATTCTCCTCTGATAGGGCTCAGACAAAGCAGCATTGTGGGGTGTGATGTCACCACCTGCATTGTGAGCCGATGCCCATCCAAAGTAGCAGGGTTATCTCAGCCGAGTAGGAACAGGCCATACTTATCAAACAGGAAGTGAGGAAGTAATCTGCAGCAGCTTGTCTTGAGTAATTGTTCCACAGAGATTGTACCGCCTGGCATAAAGTACCGTATAGCTCAGAAAAAGTCAGAACAGAGGCACCGGAGTCATTTTCTATTTTCGCTTCTTCATTGATCGCTTATTAACAAAGCCCCAACTCTCGTCCCTCTAGTCTTTTTGTTTATTCTCATTATTTGTCAGTGTAATTTTATACAGAGAGCATAGCGTGGAGACATATTGTGAGCATGAGCAGTCGCCTGCATACAGAACATGATTCCAACCTTTTATTTTGGTTCTGTTTTGAACAGAGCTGTGTCTGAGTTTAGCAGCGGGTAAAGGGAAATAAAATGATCCATTTTTAGCATGAATCACATCATGACACCGTGCAGGTCCTTGATAATTAATTCACTTTATCATATCAGAGAAAAGACAAATAATCATGAATTTTCCTGACGGCACTGAAATTGAAAACCTTGGGTCCAAACGTAATGAGTGCATTGACCCAGAGGATACAAAGTTGCTTTATAGCTCATGAAGGGTCTTGTAGTAACTGCAAAAGCATTATCACAAAGCTGAAAAAAGGCTTTCCTGCTCCACTCGTTTATGTACTTATACTAAATACATAAAAACATTCTGCTGAAAGTATTTGCTTCATATGTTTTATATTTTATGCATGTTTAGTCAAAATCTTTGAGCTGGTAAAACTCCATCTCTGATTTTGAGTGTTGTAGTACCTAGCGTCACACCCACCCACTCACACACGAATATATCCAGAGTATTAAATGTCACTTGGTGGCCCGTTTGCTCCCTCAGTAGTAATAAGCTGCCTGGCTGCAAGCTGAGAGTGTTGTTTTATAGTGTTAGATGGCAAAAGTCCTGAATTTCTGTTTAGGATACATTCCCAGAGGGTCCCGTACAAGCCTTAAAAGCATGTTGCCAGTTCCCATAGTAACAGTGACAAGTTAAAGGGAAAGGCGCCAGCCTCTTCGCGGATAGCGCAGTTCAGAGCGTTGGCTCCAACATGGCGCCCAGTCAGGTTGCAGCAGCGCGTACGGTTGGCTGTCAGACCTCAGCTCGGTTTGGGGCTGCGGAGTTCCTGCACGAAGGAGATGGAGCCGTCCTGCCCTTGTGTGTCAGGCAGCCACAACATGGATGTCTTACACTGCCATCATGCAGCGCTCATTGCTGATATGGTGAAATACTATACCCACCCCTGCCTTCATGTGGCTATGTCAGCGTAATCTCCCTCTCTGCAACGGAACAAATTCAGCTGAAAGGAGTCGCCGTGTTTATGTCCGTGGCAGTGGATCCGCTTGTGGCCGACTTTGTATCGTGAATTAAGAACCCCGTTAGAGGTGAACTGGAGGGTGGACGTAACATCCCCCTCCAATTCTTTGAAGTGCTCTGCGCAGCCTTGACATTGGTTGTGCATAATGACCCCAGCGGTGGAGGTAAAAAAGTATGCTGATGCTTCATTAACTTCAAAGAGCATCTTTGTGCCTCCCAACAGCCTGAGACAGGCCTGGCTGAGACGTGGCAGGTGAGAGAGCCCGGTGCTGGCTGCCGTTCAAGGCTGCAGCACTGGTCCTCAGTGATGCTAAATGTTCTCTGCAGAGGAGCAAGGTGACCAGGCTGAGAGCTGCAGCACATTTGTTCACCAGCACACAGAGCTAGACCGGAGCTAAACATGATGAATAATTATTTCCAGTCTTCTTTCTACCCTCCTCGCCTTGTTTTATTTGGAAAAAGGGCCCAATTTTAAATGTCACTCAGTGTCACTCAGCATCACAACTTCTGTAAAATAAAAGCAATATTTCTGAAATTGTGACAAAGCAATTGTAGTTGTTTAATTTGAAGCATGTTCTGAGCATTACTTTTTTATGATAAACTTCTATATCGACACCTCTGAAGAACCTCGTCACTTAAGATATTTGAGAGGTCTTGTGTTGTTAAATGTTAGTGTTTCCAGTACTAGTTTTTTTTACTATATTTAGGTAATGCGCATTCCTAGGGGTAATGGGAACACTCCTACAGACACATAAATAAACTGTCATGCACTCCATTGTTCATAGGTCTGTCACTGTAAGAACTTGGATGTATCTGGATTCACTACAGCTTCCTGCATTGTTCATGAATTTGGCAGTGACGCTTTTTTGTTTCCATTTTGAAGTACATTTCGAGATTGACATGGCAATATTCACCTGCCACAGAGACAACCCTGCCTCCAATGTTGGGAAGATAAAATGTCCATGACAACTTGTTTGTATTACAGGAAAGCTATTTTCTCTCACTGGGAAGCAACACTGATGGAGTACTTAAAGAAGGCGCATTTTAATCAAGCTGCTCAGTTTTCATGGAACGATTTGTGGGAGCTGCATAACTGTCAGGCCGGCAGATAGCGGGGCCACCGAGCACCTTGTTTCAATTAGTCTGGGAATAGTGTTTGTGGTGGAGATGGCATCGAGTGCGCTAAGTCACAGGGGCTGCGATGGTTTTCTCCAAGGACACGTGTTTCTGCAGGTATGGTGTCGCTTGTCAGAATCTAATGAACCACTCTCCTGTTTTAATCAATCCTCGTGCTCGGGTAAAAAAAAAAAAAGGTGTGAGAAGAGCAGGGGTGGATCCGAAGAAAAAGGATGGGCCTCCTCCCCCGTTTAGCAAATCCCTCTCTCATTCACATTCAGCTCAGAAATCTCCTGAGAGAAAGTTGACGAGTCGTCAGATCTGATTAATCAGCTAATTACTGACGGGCATCAGAGGGCACATTAAAAAATAGACAATTAAAGACTGACGATTCACTTTGCGCAGCTCTTGACAATCAAGCAGGAAGGGCAGTCAAACAGTGACTCATGTAAAAATACTGGAGCCGCAGAAAGAGCCCTGAATAATGTGGTTAAAACCTCAAAGATTCTTCCTAACTTCAGAAAGCAGCATCACCCTTTCATTAGGATAATCAGCTTTTCCACCATCACACTCTGTTTTTGTGCTCGAAACAAATCGATGCTGCCATCTTAAATTTCGTCCTGGCGCATAATAAGCTGTGATGAATGGCCGTTTTGTCAGGATGGCCTTACAATTATGTCATTATCACTCCTGAGAAAAGGAGGGGTGTGTTTTTTCCCCTTGGCAGAACACAGTGACTCGACACGTGGGAAAACATCTCAGAGGGAAGCGGCACAACGAAGCTGTTTACTCGCTTCAATAATCTTCAGAACCTGATAAGATTTTTTTTTTAACCTTGACTCTCCCACAGAGCAGCGCTAATCTTTGTGAGACGGGGGCTGGACTGAGTCAGAGACAATGCATAATTCCTGTCACATTAGCAGGATCGGCTGGGAACGCTAATTTCAGACTACCTCTGGGGAGGGGAGGCGGGTCAACCAGGATGCCAACTTTTTCACTGATTCCACTTTGGGCCCGGTGGCACTAACCATCATCCTGTCTTTGTGTGAGCGGCGGAGGTGCAGTCTTTACCGCTCAGGTTAAACTGGATGGAGTGAGAGCGTTCGCTTCAATTTACCAGGGGAAGCGTGAGGATGGATCCCTCTGTAAGCACAAGCAGCCGCTGCAGATGTGCATTCACGCCCGCCTGAACAGGCGATAGTTCTCTCTCCAGCGTGAGAAAATAGAGTTGAGAAAGAGAAAGAGAGAAAGAGAGACAAAAAAAACGGAACCACATGGTAGAAATGAGATGAATAAAACATAGACACGCCGATGGAAATATAAATAAATAAAGGTGCCCATGTGACTGCAGAGGATGCTTCACTGGGTCTGATTTTTTTAGCGGAGTTTAGCTGAGGAGGTAAAGTGGATTCCAGAAATGGGCTCAGAGGCAAACAGACAGAGGTGGAGGAGAGGGCAGGGTGCTGTTTACATGACTTTATGTAACAGCCTCTGTCGACTCTCGGCGCTCGCCGCTTGTCGCTTCTTCTCTTCTCCAACTTCTACAGTGCAGAGATGAGCCAGGACGGTGAGTCGCTGACTTTCTTAATAAACGGAAAAAAAAAAGAGTAGCTACATGGACTGTTCTCACTGTTTATTTACAGACCCCACTTTCCCAGTTTCCTTGGCTTCTTAAAACCAGTGCGAGCAAATGAGGCCATTGCTGGGAACATTAGCTGTGTCTATATAATGACTCCAAATGTACGCCGCCAGGTTGGCAGGAAGGCTGCAGCGGGTTGCTGGCACCAGCAGAACCAGCTTTCTCAGCATAAATATAAGCAAGTGGGCAGGATGTGTTGCTCTGAGCTGAAGTGTAGATGTTGTAATTGTACTCAAGTACTCTGCAACTTGAGCCGGATGCAATTTTCAGGCACCTTATTGCAAAGCTTTTGGCATCATTAGTCTACTTTTTCTGAAATTTGCACAGTCGTTCCTTGTGATTTCCAAGGAAGTGACATCAAGTAAAGGTCCCACGTTTGTGCCTGTCCTGCTTCGCTAAACTTTCCCCCTCCCTTCAAGTTCTTTGCTTTACACTTACGTTTGATTCCTCAGTGTCTTGTGTCAACAAGAAATACATCACATTAGGGACACGGTGGCGCCGTTTCATGGGACTGGAGCTCCCTAACCCAAAACAGTCCAAAACACTTTGTGTCTCTAAAGAGGATTTTGTTGGCACTGTGTTTCCACTTACTGCCCGCCCTCGCTCAGTGGCTCGCTTCATTTTTATCAGCACAGAACCAGGCGTGTTGCCCACTCCGAGCTCCGTCGCTTTTCTCAACACGGTAGCACGCCGATGGCTCCGCGTGATAAAACTCGCATGTCCGTGCTGGAGAACACCCCTGAATAAAACAAGTGTAGCGCCATATATAACTGACATCAAACAGCGGCGTGGCTGCACGCAGCCATTCTTTCCTCTGACAGAGACAAGAGACATTATGATGTCAGCTTTGCAGAGGCTCCCGAAGCAATGTGAAATTTGTTTGTCTTCGCCTGTCATGGTGGAGTCTGTCTCAATCTGCGCCACAGCATATTGCACTGTCGCCTCGCACATCGCCGCCTGCATTATTCATAGATCCAAAGGCCACATGTGTATATCTTGTATATCATTACACCCTCACTTCAAGTACGCACGCTGTCAGGCAGGTTGAGGAGTGCGTTGTGTGCCTGGTCTCTGGCTCTCCCTGCCAGCATCCCATCACCCTTGAACTTTTGCGATCACTTGTCTTTAAACCCGCCAGGAGTTGTATCTGCGGGCCAGCGATGGTGCGACTTCCCAGCGCCCACATCCTCGCTACAGGAGGGGGACGCTCGCTGCTCAGATCCCGCCAAGAATACACCTCATTATCCAAATGAGACATTAACATGAGCGGCCCCCATCGGCCGCACACCCTGAGCCGCCCCATAAAACCTCTGCTGTGGCAGGGAGAGCACTCGGGGGGTGGGGGGGTGGGGGGGGGGTGAGGGGGGTGCACCTCCATGGTTGCAGCTTGTTTTGCATAAAATGGTGGAGCAGGGGGGGGGGATTCACTGTGTGCGAAGGAGGTGATTTTGTTTGGAGAAGAGGAGATAGTCCGGCTGTGGGAGTGAAATGGAAATGTCACCAGGGGAGAGCGTGTGAGAGCAAAGCAGCTGAGATCGTGGTGATTTATCTTAACATTTGTTTCTGCATGGCTTGCTGTTTCTGCTCTCCCGAGGATATGCAGAGGAGAGGGATGTGGCAGACAGATGGAGCAGGGGGATTGGCTGAGCCCCTTCGGCCCAGCTCTGCTCCTCCATCCTCGTCCTCCTCCTCTTCGTCCTCACCACCGTCCACCCGTGTGGTGTTGGATCTGTCACGCCTCCCTGAGAGCCTGATGAAGTAGGTCAGACGCTGTCCCAGGGTCTGACCACTGGCTCCAGAGCTGCTGCTGTGTAGTGATTCACTCGTTACACACACAAGGCTCCAAAACAACAAGGAGGCAAAAAAAAAAAAGAATTATAACGAGACAAACTAGCAGAGGGTTGGATGGTGCGGTAAACAAACAGTGGCCCGACCTCTGCGGGCTTAACAGACACTAACATGCAGATTTGTTCGCTGCACGTCTGCTGACCCAATAACTCGTCCTTACGTCATGTCCACTCGGCGCCAAAGACAAACACAGGCGGGCAGGGAAATGCACAGTTGCTGTATTGTGAGGAAACATGATTTTTAAAAGAGCAGTGGTGTTTAGCTGCTAGTCTTAAATATTTATTGCTCATTAAAGGCACATTAAAGACAATTATTACAAACCCAGTAGCATGAAATGCCTGTATTATATCAACTATGGCACATATGTGCTTTTCCTAGTGCTTTCAATCAAAATAGCTCTCATTATTTTCTCCAGTTTGTAATTTTAGTCATTCTCAATGCTCAGCTCAACATTCAGCGCTTCAGCGCAGATGCTTGCTTACCAGCAGAGGCCGGAGTTGCCGTTTCTAGAGAGACGTTAACATGAATCAGTCTCTGGTTCTGTGACAGGACCTTCCTGCACGCCGCTACATGTTCACAACATGCCACGCGTTCTGTCAGCAGTTTTTTGATGCCAGTATTTCACAGTGTTATCTTGCCCAGCACATCCTGCGCCCCCTTATCTGTCTTCTCCTCACAGGAGGGTTGAATGTGAATCGGGAGGTTTTTCATGGCGGGAGTGGCATTTACCTAGACACTAGACAAGCTCCTGCCTCAGCAACATCAGCAGGAAGGAGGAAAGATTTGGCAAACAGAAATGGTAGATGCCAGAGGGGCGGGGGGGCATACGATGTGGGTAAAAAAAGGGCTTTGCCTCGGTTGTGCTTCCCCGGGCGCTGTCGTAATTCCTGTCAGTGATGAGCTTTTATTCGTTGTGGCAGCATTACATTTCCATGACTTCACAACCACTGGCAAATTCAGACAGGGGAGTAATGAGGATCGTTGGAATCGCTGAATTAATGCATCTGCCCGATTGTCCCCGGCTCTCTCTCACTCATTACGCCGTTCTTTATTTGCCGCTGTCACTCCCTCACCTCTCAATGGTGCTCACTCTATCTTCCAACCCCCCTCCCTACCTCTTGTTGCCACTCCTCAAACTCGCACTATCCGTCTATTTTCTTTTCATCCTCTCTTGTCTGCTGCTTGTTCCTCATTTAGTGGTATTAGACGGCCACTCCCTGTACCAGTCTTTGAAATCCTCTCTCATTTTCCTGGCCTCTGTCATAACAGCCTGTCCAAGTGATTGCGCTAAGACTCAGGAATGTTTGTACCTGTCTCTCTGCGTCTCCCTTCGTGTGCAGACATGACTGGAGCACACCCAGAGACGGTACCTGCAGGACACAGCCGTGATACAGTTTCTATCCCTTTTTAAAGGCTCAGACACTCGTCTCCGCAGCTTTGAACGTTTACTGATGCCGCTTGTTTTGCTCCGTAGCTACACTGGAGTATAAAAAAAAATCCGTCTCTGAGTGTCTGTGTGTGCTGTTGTTGTCTCGAGCTGAAAATCTGGCACCAATTCAACGTGTCATCTCCTCAACAAGATGTCAGGGTTTTTATTTTTTTTCAGCATGATGCATTTGTTTACCGTTTGTTTCCCTGAAAGACTCACTTCTGTTGTACACAAATGAATCAGAGCTGGGACCACTCATGGAGTCGTGGAGGAAACACATTTGGTCACTAAAATGTTGGGAGGCAGTAAATCATCCACTCGACGGAGTCAGATGTGAGCGTTCACAACAGTGTGATTAATGCAACACAAATCGGCACGGTTGCAGCGTTGGAGAAGCTGCACTGTTTCATGTTTTTCTTCACCTGTTTAAATCTATCATGCCTCTGGATTGAATTATAGCCTTTCATGGCTCATCTTGGCTCCTATTAATCTCAATAGTGCGTTTTAGTGGTTGCAAACTCAAGGTTACCCCGCTATCTGCATATTTCCAGAGTGGTGTTCATAGATGCAGCCTTTTGTTGCCTGGAACAGTATCAGCGCTGTTGTTGTGCTGCTTTGAGGTCTTTTTTATCTATCTCTTGGCAGGTGTTGCCGTTAGCGATGGCGTGCTGGTGAAAAGCCTCCGTCGTCCTCCACACTCACACACCCTGATGCACTCCAACCGTTTTTATTATTAGTGTTTCTGGGAGGTGAATACTTTGCACCATAGTTCCTTTAAATTTCCACACACTCAGAATGCACAGGCCAAATCAGAGCAGCACAACTGTGGAAATATTTTGCCATCATTGTCTGTGCACAAGGCCTTTGGTGGGTTGAATGGGATGTGGTGTTATGCTGTGACCTTGTAGAGGGATGAATGCAGAGCAGAGGTGTGCAGCACAGGATCATTGGCTGGGAACAGGCAGTCCTCATTTCCAGCAAAACTTTCCTGAGTTGCAGAATAAAAGCACTGCGTTCCGAGCCTGCACCGAGTTGATCTGATGAGGTTTCCCTGTTGTTTGGGAGCTGCCCTACCTGCTTTTAGAGCCTCCGCCTATTACAGTGGTGGAACCAGCCAAACACTTGACCACCATCTAAAACATCTGTCTCTGCACAGCCTTTTCTGAGGTTTCCTGAGGAATGGTTCTGTCTAAAAAGCCACAAAAATACCTGAATGTTTACAACTGCTTTCAAGTGAAGTTTGTACAGACAATAACACATTCTTCAATCTTTAAGTGCTGACATTCCTCACAATACGGGTGTTAAAGAGGTGGTGTCACTCGATCCTTTATAGAAATGGAGGTGATGGAGGGTGCCTTTGAAATCTGGGTGCATCATCTTTTACCTCCACTATGCTTTAAGTTTATGAGTCTTGGATTGTGTGTCTCTCTCTGTCTCTTGAGTGTTGTTATCACGTACTGGTAACCATAGAGATGCAAAGCAAAAAAGCCTCCTAATTAGGTTTGAATAAGGGGGCTGATGAGAGCAGAGACAGATCCTCGTGGAGGAAGAAGTGAGTGGTGGAGGAGAGGATTACAGAGGAACAGTTTGCCTTTTTCTCTCCTCTCTCTCTCTCTCAATCCTCTGGATTTTCACCCCTCTTTGGACTTGGTGGGAGGATGTGTTCTCGAGCAGGGGTGACCTGGCTCTGCTCTCTCATTCATGTGTGTAATGAAGGCCTGTGTCTGAATAATCCCATTAGGTGGTCAGATTAAAACCTGAGCTGATATTTGAGACTGTGCCCAGCACCGCTTTAGAAATTGGAGAGCTTTGCCGTCGGCCCTGGGAGAAACACTGCAGTGGAGGAGCATCTGAGGAGAGTGACAGTGTTTGGGAGGTCTCTCCTCTGGACTGATAGAGTGCCATTGTAATTAAAAAAGAGTGGGAGAGGCTCCGGCAGAGCCTCTGCCTCACCCAGAAACATCCCTTTTCCACCACAATTATGCAGATTTATTATTAAGTGTAATGCTTTATTAGTCAATGGTTTAATTTGAAAACCATTTTCTGCCTTAGTGGGAAAAGGTCCTCGTTGTTTGGCAGGATGAGGTTGTCAGTGTTTTGGACTCTCTGCAAAGCAGCACTGAGAGCACTGATATCCTTTTCCTAAACACGCTGTCTGTTTCTGAAGGACTGTCACCGACCACCATTAACCATTGTTAAATCAGAGAAAATAAACTTGCTTGCACTGATGGTCGATGACGAGGTTTATTTTTGCTACGAACATCCAAGAGTGTTGCTTATAATCTGATGTCATAAAACACTCGATTTGTACATAGGCAAACAGCAAAATACTGTTTGGCGACTGTCAGAGGGTAGAGTGAGGAGAGAAAACAGGATGAGGATGAGATAGATAAACAAGATAATATAATGAGGTGGCATCTTCTGTCTGTGTAGGATCAGTGGAGACACTTGGATGAGGCAAGTAAACAGAAATGGTCCAAATAGAGGAGTTAAAGCCCCCCCACCCTCCCCATCTCCAGTCAACATGAGGAAGGGATGATGAGGAAGAAGCTTTAGTATTTGATGACTCTAATATCTGTAAATGTGTATGGCATTGAAGATGATACCTAGTGAATCTGCCTGATTAGTTTCTGGACTGCTACAGTAGCTGTTTTATCAGAGACAGCACCTTGTAAACAATGTCGAGATCCGTGTGTGATTACTAGATTATGATGGCTCGTAATAGGATAATAAATCCATACAGCCGCTGACAGGAGTGGCATCAAAAGCACTACATCTTGCCCCATGTGAGCAGGAACCTCCTTTCTTCCTTGCCATCATGTTCTCTGTTTGCTCCATCCTCTCTCACACCATTTGTTTTGTAGATGGCGCACGTCGTTGTTGCTCATACACGCACGCATGCACACACACACACACACATGCACATCTTTCTGTGGAGGATTCGGCATTTGCCACTGAAGATGAATGTGCCGCTGCTCTGCAGGTTTGCACAGGCACTACCTGAGCAGCTTGCGGCTTTGATCACATCTCAGATAAAGTCCCGGTTGTCGCTGCGCTCCGAGGAGCGCGGCACGTTGCCTGGTTTCGAGTGAAGATGTTGATGCGAGGGACATGGCTTTCATGACTGTAAGCATGAAGCTTCTTGGTCCTGAATGCTGTTTGTCTTCCTGCGGGTTTGCTCTCTGAAGTGCGCTTAGGTTTAAAGAAGACCTAGAAGAATTGAATGGGGTATTTACCCTTGTTCTCCTATTTCTATGGGAATATCACGGTCCATTTCTGCACAGATCTGTATCCTTATCTGGCAACCACATCTAGGCTTCACTCTATCCCAGCGCTATCATGAGTGATGGTGTGTATTTTCATTATTTACTAAAATAAAAAGGCTGAATGTTTTTTTTTTTTTCTGCACTAAGTGCTAACTGGAGCAAGTTGTGTACCTTCAATCATTTGCATACCTGAGCGGAGGCAAGTGCATGGAAACTATTTAGGTCATATTCTGTTTTTATTTATTTAATTGCCAGTTCAATATCTGAAGATTATATATGAATGGGGGCATAATGATGTCCTCCTAGGCCTTGTATAAGACAATAGGGCTTTTTTTTTGCTTTTTCAGGGCATGAATACTCACATCCTGGTTGTTGTCTGTCTCTAACAGCCATTTGTCTCGGTCTCTCTGTTCTGGATTAGACACATCTATGACTCATTTGACAATTTTCCTCTTTTCTCTTCCATCTTTGCTGACAATGATGTATTTTCTGCGTGGGGTTTTCCGCTGCTTGTACCGAAGAGCTTGGTCTCTCTGCTCTCTTGATGCTTTCCTGGCTGCGTTTGCTTGGCTGCTGATTATCATTACCACTGCAATGATGATGAAGGTGGTTTTATGTCATTTTTTATGCCTCGACTTTCAATGCATTTGCTTTGACCTGTGTGAAACCCGCAGAGTTTGATGTACGTTAAGTGCAACACGACATGGATTAACTCTTCTTTTAAGCTCTCTAATCGAACTGTTTCATTCCCCGCCGTCGCACAAACAAAGGGACAATGGCTCTCTCTGCATGCCTATGGAGCTTCATCCACTGTCACCGTCACTCGTTTCACTTTGATGCTGTCTGGACTGACTTTTTTTATTTCCTGTCTGACACTGCATGTTACCGATCTGCTCCTGTGGGTTTTGGGGCGGGTTCATCACGGGGTCCGGGGGTCCTTCCTTTTCCCTTTGCTTTTCCGTCCTTGTCTCCCTTCCCTCATCTTTCCTAAAAAAAAAAAAAAAAAAAAAAAAAAATCTGCACCTGCACAAACGCACCTCCTCCCACCAGAGCACTGACACACTCCCTTCCATCTGTCTTTTCCTACCCAGAATTCCCTAACAACCCGCCAACTGGGGGCACTGAGATCCCGCAGGAGCAGCACAATGCAGGTGCCGCCATCGGGGGCGCTGTGGGGGGAGTCGCCCTGTTGAGCGTGGTTGGCATACTGGTCTTCGTATTCCTGCGCCGCCGGCAGCGCACCTTCAAAGGTGACTACAGCACCAAGAAGCACGTGTTTGGGAACGGGTACAGCAAGGCAGGCGGCATGCCCGCACACCCGCCCATCCCCAAGAACCTGCAGTACCCGGACGACTCAGACGATGAGAAGAAACCCGCCCAGATCGGCGGCCCTGGAGGCTTTGAGGCGAGCGAGCGCGATTTCGACGGCGAGCAAGAGGACCTGAAGAGGCCCTATTTCACTGTGGATGAGGGCGAGAGCCGGGATTATGACGAGCGGACTCTGGCTTTCCAGTACGACCCCGAAACTGAGATAGCCGACGACATGATCTCTCAAACCGACGGCTCAGTCATTTCTAAGAAAGAGTGGTACGTGTAGAGGCATGCAGCGACCAAATCAAACCCTTTGTCCCCCACCTGCATTTCACTGCACCTTTCACCTCCATCACGCCCTTGCCCTCCCATTGTCAAGCTGCACCCATCACACCCACCCCTTTCCCCAACCCTGCCCCCCCCACTCCTGCCCACTACATCAGACCCCATCCAACTAATATCATGTAGAAAACAAAGCGTCTATTTAAAGTGCTAGCAGCATCAACCTGTCCACACGTCAGCATTGGTTTCAGCTCCATCAGGTGAAAGGGCAAAGAATACAAACTAAAGGTATGTACACGGACTCATTGTAACTGACCCACAAGGCCAGAGAGGTGATTGGTTGATTAAAACTGGTGTAATATTCCTTTTGTGTATTTTTTTTCCATGTTATAAATGTATTAAATGTGTAAAAAGAGACTGCAGGTTGAGGTTTTGCTGAGCACATTTGTGAAAGTCCTACACTGGATGTGCAATTTGTCTTTTTTTTGTTTTCATCATTGCCGTTTTGTTATTTTTATAATGTCTTTTTGTATGATTTCTACGTGACCAGAGAATTGAGAGTTAGATGTGTGGCTTAATTGCAGGTGGAGTTTTATGTGTTTGTAATTTTGTGGTCAATTGTTTCAGAGAGAAAGAAAGAAAGAAAAAAAAAAAAAACACCTTACAGGACCTGTATCATTTCTCCTGTGTCTTACTGGGGTTAGCGTTCATTAAATTACTCATTCTTCTTCTCCGGCATTAAAAGCAGACGTGTCGATGCTGTTTCCCAAAGACATGCTTAGTACTCCTCGACCCCCAGTTTCTTAAACGAGAGGGAGTCAGTCTGCTGAGCCATATGGACGCGGCAGTAACAGATAAACAGCAGTGTTTTCAGTTTGTTCCTAAATTGAAATCACATTAAACGAATCAGATAAGCAGTGGAGAGAAGGGCTGCAATCTTAATACACACAGAAACGATTTGTATTTCTCAGTGGTGCATCACAATCACGTCCAGAGGAGCTTTGCTGAGTCTTGGCGTCCACAGAAGCCTTCAATAATGCTCTGAAATCTCATGATTGTCTCTTGACTTGAACAGGTTTTGTACCCGAGCTCTTGGTCTCACCACTAGATTGAAATGTCTATTTTTTATGTCTGTTGGGTTGTCGTAATTCTGTTTTGTTCTAACCCCTCTTTTTTATCAAATGGTTGTCAGAGAAAAGTATCTGGGAGATTTCCCAACAATGACTCTGTGTCTCCTTGTAATTGTGTGACAATGTCCTGAATTGGCTTTCACCAACAGTGTTTGCTGTGCAGAGTCGTCCATGGGCACAAAGGACACAGATAGGAGGGAACATGTCATCTTAGCCCAGCGAGGCATTTAGTAACGTTTATTAACAGAGAAAACGTTGTAATGTGTAAAGGGAAATATGATGGTGTCCAATAAGTCACCTGCTGCTTTTATGGTGTTTTTGTTCCATCTCTTTCTGTTAATTATTGTTTTTCATTATTTTTAAAATGAATTTCAGTAGCTGGGGGGCTCTAAAGGAGTGAATGTTCGTCCTCCCCCAATGCTGGCATCTCAATCTGCCAATAGGGACACAATGACCCTGTCTAAAGGCATTATATACTGTATATCTGGCTTCTCAGATCACTGTTAACAAGTGCCAGTGGATGCTACTGTAGCATAGCAAACTAATTGTCTCTCTCCTCAGCTCTGAGGTCTGTGACACAATCAGCAAAATGTGTTTGCTGCAAGCAACAAAAACAAGTTCAGTGTGAAACAACAGATAACACAGAAGCAAAGGAGTAAATCTGTGGACATAAACAACATATCTGACTGGCTCCGAACAATATAAATACTATATTAAGCCTTATTTTATGCATGTTTTTGTGTTGGAGTGGATGTGCACATGTTGCTATTTTTTCCTGTATCAATTACAGTGTGTTTGTCCTCATTTGCAGCTCAAAAGGCAACATTGGTTCGTCTGTGTTGTCAGTATTGACAGAGGTTTATGGGCACACACGGTACCCAGCAACAATATTGCAGTTAACACACTTAAAAAGTATATAAATAAATATGAATATATCTATGAATAAAAATGAAAAAATAGCATCTCTGAGAGCAGATCTCTCTGCTGACCTGAGATGTGAATGTTTTACACTTCATGCTTGTCTACTGTATGTTTTAGATGAGCATGTTAATCATGAGCCTCAATTTCTAGCGCATTTTCAACACAAATTAACATTGCAAAGTGGGACATATTACATTTTTCTGAAAAGTTTGTTGATTAGAGTTTAGTTTAGATACGGTTTGTTCATTTTCTTCAGCCTTATTTCTGTTTGTCTGTTTTCCACTGTAACCACGGCAGATTGAGATTGGTACATGAGGTTTGCTCCACATTTTCAGAGGTGGAATGCCGGCCGACTTAAGCAGGTTGCTTCTTTCAACGTGCGAAAGCAAAATGACAATTGTCTAGCCTTTAGGTTATCCTTGAGCTGCTTTGCTGTAGTCTTCAGCTCTCCATAGTTTGCATCACAGCATTATCAAGAGCAACACGCTTTTTTATCTTTTAGCCTTTTATTCAGTGCCTATAAAAGTCAGGAGACAGGAGGTAGTCTGAACAGTTGCTGCTCCATCATTTAAGTTATTCATGCCACAGAATAAGATAATACGTACTATTGAAATATGACATGGACTGCAAACCGCTTAAAATCAGACACAGGCGGTTTGCCTTGCAGTGAATTTTAGCGATGGCTGAACGGTGACACAGCACTTTTGCGTTAACAGAAGTCCTGGAGGGAGCAGATGTAGTCACACATTGCTGACTTTTCTAAGCACAACCATGAAAACACACTAGAGAATCTAGTGAGGAGAGGTTTAATGTCTAAATTATGATACAAAACGATGGATCTTTGGCCTAAAATCACAGATGAAAGTCCCCCTTTAAAGCACAAGTTTAAGATTTTGTTCCCCTGTTTTTCTGCATCCATGATGAAACCACTGCCACACGTGCTTCTCACATATGTTGGAGAATGAACCAACCTTTCAGATTTGGGTGGACATCCTGTATTCTGGTAGATGTAAACATTGTCTTCATGTCGTCGGGGTGTTATGAGTTTCTCTTTTGTAATACTGACTGTAACTTCATTCCATCCTAATCTACTTTTTGTATTCAGTATGTTCAACATTCCTCTGTAAATACTGTACATAGGGTTGAGATTATAGTTGGGATTTACTTAGGGAGAACTGTGTAGGGACTCAAATAAACCTATTTTGACTGCAAACCTAGAGACTCGATGATGGCTAGATGAAGATGATGCATAGCTTATTTCCAAAGTCCCACCTAAAACTGCTCCTCCAGTGCGTTTTTATTATGCCACTAGCGGGTTCACTGTCAAACACAGGGGTGATGCATACAGTTTGTCGATTTAATGTTATTGAGAGAAAAAAGAAAGAAAATTGTCTGTATGCAGCCATGTGAATGTATATTTCTGAGGGTGTTACAAATATGAAAAAAAAAAATCTTGTTCAATTGTGATGACCCAGTGAAGTAACTTGTATTTGTTTTAAGCATTAAATGAGTTCAATAGTCAACAATTCTCTGTCCCAGTTCACTGATTGGATAGATGTGTGTCATCTGATCGAATATTGTTCCCGACTGCAACACATTTATCTTTGTTGTGTAATGATTTTTGTAATTACAGCTCCTTACCAATAGCTCTGATTAGCAGCAAGATCCTGCCTCCTCCTGCAGGAGCTTATCTGGATTCATTTCTCAGCTTTTTGTCACCTCCTGCGAGCCGATAAGACTGAGAAGGTTTGTCCCGCAAATAAACTTTCCTCCGGTTGTGACAATTATAGACCTTGTTAGGACAATGTTTGAATCCAGATGGTGCCCCCTCATGTCCTCACAGCACAGAGAGACAGAGAGAGAAGTCAGTGAGCAATGAGACTGTGGCTGAATGCACTGCAGCATGCAGCAGCTCTCTCTGTGAAAGGGCTTTAGAGGCGACCGTGGTGCAAATGCAGGTGATACTCTGTGGATGCAGTCATTTTTTATGCAGTTTTTAATGCCTGAAAGTTGTGATGCAAGATAAAGTAATGCAGTCAGACATCATGGGAGGCATTTCAAACCCTTTCTGACATCATTTGTTTCCAATTTGACTAGCACCACTTAGGTTCTGGTAAATTAAAGAAGCCTAAGAGCCACAGTGTCATGTATCCATGAAGCGAGGCTAAAACGAGGGACTCGCACTGTCTGCAATAAAGGTCCACGGTAGATAATAATAGAGTTGTGGCCATGAATTTCCATAAAGAAACCTCCCTGAGGGAACAATAAAGTTTATATCTATCAATCTTTTAATGCCACTTTTTTTAATTGCAGAGAGCTTTGGCAGATGTTGATATTGAGCTCAGTGGCTGATGAAGCTGCAGTGATATCATGAGAGAGGCTCAGTGTGGAGCCAGACAGATCTGTCTCAGACTGTGGGACTCAAGTGCAGACATCTGCACCGTGCACATTAAGAACAGCCCAGAGTTTGCAGCTGTTCCCATCCATTTGCTAAAAGAGCTCTTTGTAGCCCGAGGGACTTTGATGGCACATAGGCTTTTAACATGCATGGCCATCTCTTTTTTTTCCGCCGCTAACAGAGCCACGAGTGGTATTCCTACAACATTTCCTCTATCAAAGTACTCCTAGGATGAAATATTGCTGGGTTTTTGTTTTAAAATAAGTATACACCTTGTGGGCCTCGAATTCAAATGCACTACATCGAACGCAGAGTAAAATCAGAGCTGAGATTTGAAGAGGTTCTGTGGAGGAATCGATGCTATGACATTACATTTTTTGTTCCAAATAAAGTCAGACAAGTATTGTGTTTCAAGCAAAATAAGTCCAGTAATCACAACCCTGCCCCTTTTAGTTAATGAGCTTTTTTTACCCTCCTCTTGTGGATTGTATTGCTGTTCAAACAGCAGTTTATTGTCACATTTTATCTGCGGACTCTCAGATTAGTTTGTGGTGGCTTTGCATTGGGAAAAAACTTTGCCAGTCCGTTGGAAAAATCAATCTAATCCATCCAAATAGCTCCAGGAATGCACACAGGCAGCCGACACCACAAGTCTTAAAAATTCAGTGACTAAATGGTTAATGAACACTGGGCACGATCGTCACTGGACTGTGCCCAGGAACGGGTTTTTACTCGATTAGCGGGGCAGTGGTTTTTAGTCAGATTATACACAGATCCACATCCTGGTATAAAAAAGGGAAAAATATTGAATATACTGTAAATCTTCCAAGTGGCTGGTGTTTGGATGTATAATTCATGCAGTCATCTGTAAATTACATTTTCAAATGTTTGCTCAGTAATAGCTCTGATTTGACCCATTTCACACCCTCTAAAACGTACTAAGAAGTGCCTTGCTCTGTCACCAGTGCTATGTTAATGCACAGTTCTCTCGCATAACCTCTCATTTGGGATAACCAGATGGTTTGTGTCTCCTAGAGACCTGTTGTTTTTTTGTGCTTCCAAAAAATCTTGTTTTCCACCTGTTTTCACTGTTTGTAGTCCGAGGTTAAATGGGGTTGTCCAGACTAGCAAAAACATGTTACTGTATAAACGACGCTCTCATGTTACACATCCTCAAAGCTTCAGTGGTGACAATTTCCACCGTGCTGACTATAGACTTGATGATAGACTCACATGGTCATTCAAGCACAGCCATCAGGCCTGCGAAGGGCAAACTCTGCATCTTTTCTGTTCAGGTTAATTAACTACACCAGGAAACCTTTTAAATGTTTATTACCAGACTTTAACACATGCTCTCAAAAGTTAATGTACTGAAGACATGTTAAGAGATGAAATATGCTTGTAGATAGACTGCAGCCTGAGTTTTGTACATCCTCTGATTTTTGTTGTATGCAGAATGATTGCTCCAACATCATAGCCAAGGCTGACAGAGCCCCCATTTCAACTATTTTCAGTGAACCCAAGCTCTGAACAAACAGAACTTCTGATATGATGAAACGTTGACCTTTCAGTCCCGTGGGTCAGACCATGGTGAGTCCGATCAGCCAATGATCAATGTTCTGGATCAATGTGATGGAGCGAACACAGGCTGACATCCCCCAGGCTGCACCGCCAGCGTATTCACAAATAATGGGCCAAACAACGAGAGGTCTGTTATTTTCTGTGTAACAGCAACTCAGAGTTTGTTATCACGCTTAATCAGTGTGTGTGCGTGTGTGTATGTGTGAGTGTGTAGGTGTGAGTAATTCTCCACAGTGAGAAAGTTGTCAAATTAGACATGTGGTTTGTACATGGTCTTTTTCATCACTGCAGCTCAGCTGGTTCCATAGCACACAGCAGGACTGCTGTTGCCATGGTGACCAACAGCTGGATCTAAACTGTGAATCAAGTTCTACCGAACAGCTTTATGCAGTTTGTACATCCTCATGATTTTAATACACACCATTAATACTTGTAACACGGGTGACAAGTGCTTATGTCACTGCAGCAGGTTGCACAGTTTGTGTGATATCACATTTGTAGCACATGGTGTTGCTGTCTCAGTATCTCTACATAAATGCATTTGTTTCTTTGACTTGATCTTGTCATGCTATTTGTCACATACTCAGTTTCACCTTTTTGTGTGATGCAAACACACGCAGCAATGTATTAAATGCCACCAGCTGATTATATTTATTACACAACCTTCAAATATCACCGGAACGCTCTTAATTTGTGGCCCAGATGAGCATTGTTTGTGAATTTTCACCTTTTCACTGGTGTGGTGGAAATCTCTGTAAATGAAGTGAGTGCTCTTGCATCTGCTCTCAGCATCCAGTGTTTCATACATGTCTCGTTCAAGTGCACCTCTTTCTTCTGCCCACGCAGGCATTTTGCACTTTCATTTTAAGGTCAGGTCAATATAAGGTCATCGTAAGGTCAGGTCATCAAAATTTTCTATTACATTGGTCATGCAAAGCACATTATCATCCTCTCACCTCTTGTTGTTAATGTTAGCTGTTGTTGCTGCTGCTTTTGCCCTCTTTCAATTGTATAGATGTAACAGTGACATGAAACTGTAATTCAGTGGTAATATTGCTGCTGCTGCTCTCTGCTCTAGCCGCCTCTTTTCTCTCGTTGTGGGCTTTTTTCATTGTCCATCTGGTCGAAGATGCCCTGAAATGAGTTTTGTCATCTCCAGCACCATTTTCCGCATTCAGACTCTTGGATTGTTGTCTCTATCCGATCGGATTTTGTCTCTCGGGCAGAGCGGCACGACTAAAGTTGACACATTTCACTTTGAGCTCCATCCAGAACACAAGGCACATAATTTGGAGAAATCCTCCTGCCACGATCAAACTAGAGGACTAAAGCAAGAAAGAGGCACATTCACGTCTCAGACTGAGATCCCACTGTTCTTTTCATCTCTGTTAAACTGCTTTCTGCACTGCACTGCAGCTGACTGAAATAAGCACCGGTGTAAATGAATTGATCACAAGTGTTGTTTCTGACACAGACTCTGACACCTGGCTGAGTGTATTCACTATGTGTAGAGCTGTTCCGGTGCTTGCCATCCATCTGGCCTTTTCCAAGCGCTTTTAAAATAGCTGCCTTTGCCTGACATGGATCTGGAAAATAATGAAATGACACATACAAGGCATCTTGCATTTATACATAGCAGACCTTTGCAGGGACGTTTTCTGGCATTTCTCTCCCTTCCTGTATCAAGTCCCTGCTGACCTTCCAGAGGTGCTTTAATTATTCATATATAAGTATATTCAGAGGAGAACATGATGCATGCGGAAGTTCAGACCATGTGAATCCACCGACTGTGGACTTGTTCAACCCAAAGATATATTCCTCCTCCTCCTTCTCCTCATCCTCCTCTTTCTCCACTGGAGACACTGCTACCAGGTCCCTGGTCGGTTTCACGTTCATTCTGACAAACTATCCCCGGGAACTCTCCAGAGTTCAAGCTTTTAAACCACTCCAGACTTGGCACAAAACCATAATTAAAGCCCTTAAAACAAAGATCATTAGTGTTTCGATGATAATACAGTGCTCATTAACCTTTTCAAAGCAGTTCTTCAGTTGGCTTGTGTCCAATAACCAACACTATTAGTATGACCCGAGAGATAACTACATATGCTAGTAAATTACTATATTCTACACACCAACATATACATACAGTACAGTAGCTTAACACAAAAACAGAAGAAATGCATTTGTTCTTGCTGATTTCATGACCTTTTCAAGTAAGTCAAAGACATTCCCTGCATATTTGTTCATCACACACTTTAGTAACACATTTTAGAAGCATCTACCAGTACTAAGCACATCCTAATCTCTGCAATAGTCGGTCTGGAACACACAGAAATCAGTCATGAAGCACAGATCTGCAGTCCAGCAGACTCCATTTATCAGCTCTGCTGACAGATTGTTGTTTCTGGAAAAGTATCAACGACAACAACAGCTTCCCTGTTATATCCCTTATTATGACAGTTTCATTCTCTAGAGGTCTCTTGCTGCACTTAAATGTGTTGCTGTCACGCACTGAAGTTAAGGCTCGTTTTCCACTTTGTTACGTGGCAAGTTTTCTCTGCTGTTGTTTTCTTGGATTTGCATTTGTTTGATAAAACACGTTTCGTACATAACCCAATCGATTGGGCATGCAGTTTTTACACCCCAGTGGTAGACAGAACAAGTCAATTCTATTTCCAGAAAATATGAAATTATAATGAATTGGCAATTATTTGGATTAACCCAGGATCAATCTGCTGAAATTATTATTGCCTATTATTTCGTAAATGAGACGACTCATAAACAAACCGCTCCGATCCCATGAATAAATTTGGTGGCATTGTGACGGATGCCTGCAGTGGCTGCTATACACACACACACACACACACATACACACACACACCAGCCCTGCTTTCACGCCCTCCATTTTCAGAGCCGGGCATGGCCTGAGCAGCTCTGCTATCCAGCTGCGCATTAGCGTTCTCCAATTAAACTCAGCCATCCTGGAGCAGAACGAAAGGCCTAAACCCTCTGGTGAGAAAAGTGCTGACAACTCTCATCTACAAAGTCCTGCTGGGAATTCTCCGTCCCTGTGACCATTTACCCAACAGTAGCAGTGTGTGTGTGTGTGTGTGGGTTTTAGAGGGGCAGAGGGAGTGTTAGTGTGCATACCCTTCATCCCTTTGTTGACCGATGCTTTCCCCCCAACAAACCTGGGTGACCTTACTCTTGAATTACTGTATGAACACACACTTTTCAAACAAAAAAATGTATGAAGGAATTTGTGGAATGTGCTGAGCAATATTTATGATAAAAGGGCAAGTCGCAACGGTCGCCTTGTTGACATTTTTCCTTTCACTTAAAGCATTAGAGACACACAAACACACACACACAAACACACACACTCAAGCTAAAATTAAAATCTATCTGAGCGTTAATTCCTGATGGAGCGGGATGATAAAAACAGATTGTGACTGACGGGCCTCCTGAAATCCTCCCATCCACACAGACTGGGCGTGGCTTCAGGGAGAGAGTGATTTCAAGGACAAACCTCTAAAATTAGAGCATGATGTTGATGTTTATATGCAGTGTTATTACCATGCATCCAGTTGACATAAACATACTCATGTATTTTAAATCTACTTGTATATTATTGATAGAAACAGAGGATTAAACATATTTGATTTGTCGAATAGGGCATCTTCATTGAGTTTTACATCAGGTAGAAGTAATCGGGTGCAGTATTAAAGCATACTCACTGAATACCTATTGACTTTAATATCAGTTGAAATGATGGCTTCTAGTGTCATGCAGATTGGAGAGTTGGCTCTTCTATTATGCTATTTTCATTTAAGTACCTTGTGCCCTCTCTGTGATGCACCTCCAACACTCTGCCAGGGTGCACGGCCGCGCTGCCTCGGGGGCACTAGCGATGGAGATAAGTTGAGCTGCTGGCAGAGACTGCAGGCCTGCAGGTACGTCACAGCTGATAAACACCTCATCCAGTTCATCAGGCCCGGGGAGGAGCAGAAACACCAGTTTTAGAGGCTTATCGCCATTCCTCTCTCCAGGCTGTGCCGAGATCTCTCCGCTCATCACGCTCGCCTTCCTCCCATCAGGCTGACGCAGCCTGGACCAGAATACCAACGCTTTGGCTACTGGGGGAAGTGGGCAATGCTGGGCTGTGGCTCGACAGAGCAGAGGAGCAGGGACTTATGGAAACGCTGTGCAAAATTGAGCATGTCACAGTTGGTCTCTATTGGATTCATGTGTTGGAACTTGTATTGCATCGGCTCCACCCACAGGATGTTCGATGGGAATTTGAATTGGAATGACAGGAAGGGGAATTAAATGCTGTGTATTTCAGAGAAATTATGCTCAGTCACACAACAGAAAGAAATGTCTGGCATCTAAAATCTATTTGCTTAAATACAGATAATCATCAAAATTACTCCCATTTGAGTGAGTTACGTATGTCAGTGACAAAAGGTCATGGCAATATCATGCAGTTTATAATCAACAGATCTGAAAGTCTTTTCATGGGGGGGAGTGAAGGGTTCTCCCATTGTGCCCACAAATCTTTGTGTTTATTTGTTTTGAGTATGCAACTTAAATCATTCATTGTTGGGGCAAAAAATTTTAATCAAATGTAATGTTTACAAGCAGTTCATTGTTTGGATAGAATACTGCACAATTCATAAACTTAAATACTACACCTAAATGATATATATGAATTTGAATTTTATTTTATCCTGAAAATAGCATAATAATAAAAACCATGCATCATGTGTTTGTCAAGGTTTCATCCCTGAGTTCAGTACAGCCTTACTCCATAGGAACATGCAGTCATGCTGTTCACAGTTTTATTCTCAACCCAAGGTCTGTTCAGGTCCCTACATGGATGTGTCATCAGGCTGAACACGTCTCAGCCCCTTGTCCTTGGTGATTCCTCTGTGGGAGACAATATAGATCACGGGTTGAGTCAAAGCTCGCTCAGCAATCTTATGTCGGATGAAATTAAAATTACCCCTGGCCCCAAGACATAAAGAGAATCATAAAACAAACCTCCACCTGTTCAAAATGAGTGAATCTGGGGACTGTGGAGAGAGCCGCGCTGTCGTCCACAGAATGATTCATCAACCCAGTTACCAGCGAGCTCCAGCGACTGACAAATGGGACAAATGGGGTAAATTAAGATTCCACTGTCTTCCACCCCCACACTCTCTTCCCTGACTATTGACTCTCACAGCTTTATCAGTGTACATTAGTGTCAGTGCCAGTCTACATTTAGCCTAACTATGCCAGAGGAGCCCATCAGCACATCCAGGCATGTCTGTCGTCATGCAGAGCCAATGACCCTTTGTCAGAAACAATCCTCATCAGCGGAGCCAGCAGAGCCGGGTCCACTCTGCCTGTCCTCAGCGCAAAACAACCCCTTCCTCTGGCCACAGTGTAAACTCACTGGGTGAAACCGCACAAACTGGGATTTTGTATGGCCTGACACTGCTGTGTTGCCAATCCAAATGTGTTCCAAAAGTACCCAATCTCATAGAATGGTCAGATATATATAGTATACAGATAGTATTTCTAATAGCATTAGAACATTGGTGTAGTCGGCTATGCTATACTACAAACTCTTTTTATGTCAGAAGCAAACAAAAAACACAAGTGGTCTTTTCTGTGCCTTGCCTGCTACTCACATAAACGATCACACATTACATTCCTTCATGAACAAAGAAACAAAGTCATAAAATTAAGTGATAACTGGAGCGATGTAAGATATCCACTATACAGTACTATATGTCTGAAATAAAATCATTTTAACATTTTTGTCCCTTTCAAACAGTGGTTAAATGAGTTTGGTGAACCTGCTCTGATTTGCTCAAAGACTTTTTGATGTGTCAGTGATTTGATTTTTGTCTTTTTATCTAACTCTTCTAAGTGTTCTCATTTACTTACTTTTTTTCAGCAACTATTCAAGGGTCAAAATTTATACCTGAATGAGGATGCAATTATGTTTTTGGATTTACTGAGAGTAAAATTTCCTAGTTTTACTAATTTCCTTTAAAATGGCTTTAAGTCTGAGTAACATTCAGCAATGGCTGCGTGAGACTAATCAATGCTAAAAAGTCTGAAGCAAAGAATATAAATCATCTGCTTAAAGTGAGAAAAAAATGGCCTGATCCGTGTTCAATCAGCCCCACTTATGCTTAGTATTCATGAGCATAATGCACTGCTCCATGCAGACCCACCTTCACATGAAGTTTGCAGAGCGCACACATTTAAATATGACCAACAGTGCTTTACTCTGTGGGTTCAGCTATCCTCAAATGCAGAATGCGCCAATTATTTTCCAAATGTGATTATTTGCCGAAAAAGCAGCATTTCTTTTCAAAGGGATTTTTTTTTCTTCCCCACAGTGGGAAATGATATAGGCAGAGCGAGGGAGAGTGATGAGAGAGAAGCAGCGGGATGTGATAATACACTGGGAGGACACACACAGGTAGCTGCTGCAGCAGCTGACTTAACCACTTAATTATCTTTGGGCGCCAGAGGTCATCAGAGAATATTTAATTGGGTCCAAAGTTCTACATCTTACACTGCCTCACTTCTCAGTAAATCTGTAGCCACGGGAGCTTTGACCCCCAAATTCTTGTCTCTGAAGTTTCACAATTACTGCTAACAAAACTAAATCCTCCCCTCGCGATCTGCAACAAATGCATTTGCAGCGCCAGACATTGATTGCTTCTACAGCGCTGGTTACAGCTCCATTTATGAAAAAGCTGATCCATGCAAAAAATGCAAAACAAACTAAGTGAACCTCACGACCAGCCAGTCGGGACTAATTTCCCCAAAGTCTCATGGCTCGTTGCCACAATGAGTCACAACCAATTAGCCGCCTCGCGAGGATTGGCTTCCTCCAGCTGCAGGTTTCAATCCCCAAACCTGAGGTCAGACGCTGAGCTGCTGCTGCTTTGTTCTCTGAGTGTGTCACTGTATTTAATTCTCCATTTGGGAAAATGGGCTTAAGGACCGGCTTTATTTTAGAAATTGGAAATGGAAAAAGCAAAGAGGATCGCTGCAATTCTGCATAAAACATCATAATAACATCAGACTATTGATGTTGTTTTCATTTTAATTGTGGTTTGTTCAGACACACTCGGATCAGGTACTTTGATAAACAGCCTCAGTCAAACCAATAAGGCTACATTCAGAATGACTTTTTTCCCCTATTTCAGGTTTATTTATGACTGTCTAAAGAGCACAAATTCTGTTTTAATTAGATACTTGCACATGTTTCTCTAATTGAGCTCAGAATGGTCATGTCACTTTTCCAACTTTTCCATTATCGTACAATGAGAACAGGCTTTTTTCATTTTAACACTTGGTCACAGCATCTCATTTTATACATGCTTCAGGGTCACTTCAGGGCCGTAGATTGTTCATAATGGTGTCTGATGGCATCACATTGAAATAACAAGGTGAAAAACCACACAAAAGAAATGTATCTCAGCAAAATAAATCTCAGTTGTGCATTCCAACCTACAGTGTGAACAGAGAGTTTCATCTTACGTTTTCCAACATTGTCGCTACATTCCATCCACCACGCCTTTCAGTCATCAACTGTCATGATTTTATGGATCTTGATAAGGGATTTTATTTTTAGAATATTTCAGATTTTGTGCTCTGATTGATTTCCTACACGGCTCGATCTGCTTTGTGCAGATTGATGCACATAGCAGAAAATAGACCTTAGGTGCATATTTTAGGCAGAGCACAGCTGCTCTTAGGGCAGCACTGCCGGTGCTTTGGTTTGAGAGTTTGTGGGGATTTTAGATTATATTACTTACTGTATGATTGTCCTACACAATACTTTTTAAGTAAACTTCACAATTATTTGCATTGTAAAACACAAAATTAACATTTTGTCACAGGTTAAACAAGTAACTGTTACTCTTATGAAAACTGCCTTCTTTCCTTTTGCATCAGTATCAGAAACCAGTTTGACTTGAGGAAGAAGTAATTTTAGAAAATATGAATAATTACCATCCACACACTGTACTTAATTAAATTTCTGTTTTCTGCCTGATGTGCTATGAGAGTTTAACATATTTTTGAGATTTGATTTGCTAATCAAAGTTGGAAGTGTATTAGCATAATTTAATGTTCGCCACGATTGATGACATGTTTATTTATGCCGTTCTCGTGCCTGAATGTGATGAAGACATAAAAGCTGATCATCATTTGTGCTGTTTTCTAAAAAGCTTTGTCATCTCGTGCTGCCGAGAAGCTGGCTGGGGTCCTCGGAGGCTTTTCTGATTACTTTTTACTACTTGTTGATCATGTGCATATGCAGCATGCATACCGGGGTGTTTGCTCTGCATTAGCTTCCCTCCGACTTCTCGATAATGAAATCACTTTTATTGCAGTTTTGCTTTGCAATGACATGAGTAATTTCAGACAATTGCAGAGCTCAGAGTTTGAGCCTGTTCCCGTAACATCAGCTCATTAAAACCTGGGTCTCTTTGTGTTAGATTTGTTTTTTGGGTGGTTTACATCTGTGACATGTCGGGGATAATCCTTAACAGATTACATGATGAGTAGTGTGCTGTGGTTTATCAGTAAAGTCAATTTATAAAATGTTTGATGATGATTGTTTCCTGTCTTTGACCCCCTGATGTCACCTTTCCCAAGCACAAAAGAGGGAGTGAGTCATTCAGTGCACAGGTACCGACAAGTGGACTATCTGCAATGACGCATGTCCTCAAAAGGATCTTTAAGACCCCGGTGCTGCTATAACAGGTTGTCCTCCTTCTATTGAATAGCCTTGCAGGGTGAAAGCTTCCTGCCTGAATAGGAGGTGTTTAGAAAAAATCAAATGGACTCTTCATGAGTAACTTGGCATAATGTGACTGTTGACAAGAGCAATACAGAGGAACACAAAGCTCTACTTTGAACCTCAAATGAAACAGTGCCACCACAAAGCTCCACACACATCCAAGGGATCCGCTTGTTTCACAACCTTGCCAACTGTGTCAGATGCCTTGTCATTTTTTTTTTCCAGCACTAATAATTAGGATGTTCTTTGGAGGACAAGAACGTACTCAGCTCACATCCTCCCCTGCAAATATTTTTGAGTCTCTCTGTGAGTGTCTCTGGCCTTGAGAGTATTTAGTGAATACGGTGAGTGCGGCTGTGCTGTTGCCACCATTTCACTGACAGAGGTGAGGGATGTTTTCTTCTGGGTGACCCTGAGGCCTAGAGCTGCAGCACTAGATGTGCTCGCACTGCTAAAAAAAATGAAAACCTCGAAATGAAAGCCACAACAAAAACAAATCTTTCGGCTGACATGCAGTGTATGAGTAGTCTGTTGAAGCAAAACTCCTGCGACTTCTTGCTACGTCAGAGTAGCAAATAGCAGCTGGATAATGACCCACGCGGGCCCATCGTCGGAGGACAGCTTTCTAAACACAGTGTTTTATCTGGAGGGGCTGAGTGCTCCTACACTGAGAGGGTGGTGGGAGGTGGAGACTGTCGCGGAATAATGCACCATCACAGTATGAGCAAAACACATGGAAAAAAGCCGGCTGACGCTAAGAAGCAGCAAGCAAAGAATTAAATCATAAGCTCTGTGTAATGTTGTTAGCTCACAGCACTTCAAGAATAGTCTTGTGCACTGAAAACCAAAGCAGTCTTTTCACTTTTTCTTTTCAAATCACATGGGGAGATTTGACCACTAAATACAACACATCTGGCTGATTTTGCTTGGCATAAAGAGTAGCACACCCAGCAGATCAGCGATTATGTGTCATGTTTTATCTGTGCAAATACTGGAGTGTGTTGACGGGAAGTGAATGGTGACGGTGGGTGACATCACTGCCCTGTTGTTGGCACAGTGACTTTCTGGAGTTTAGTCATTAACTTAGCCGCACCATCAACCCAATTGTTTTGTTCGGTCATCTCGCTAAGATACGCTAACTAGCGGTGACACAGACATGAGGGCAGCATCGATGTAGGCATCTAACTTTCAGTAAGAAAGACATGTTGAAATATCCCTTTAATTAATACACATCACAGCTACTGTGATTTCAGAATATGAAATCTATAAGATCGGCAAGTGAAGTGGTCGACATTGCAACTCCTGGCAATGAGAAGAAAAGAGTTGAGTTCAATAAACTTTATTTGTCCCCACAGGCGGGAAATAAATAAATGAAATAAGAGCAAACACATGTTACAGTGTAGAACGCTGCATCAGCTGCACCCACAGATACACAAAGACTTTACCCTCCGGTGCAGCAGTAAACAAGGTGTTGTGAGACATTAAGAAATGCGGTTCAGTCACGTTTAGTTTTGTCTAATGGAATTTCAGCAATGTTATCGTTCAAAACATGGAGCAAGGTCTGATTTCTTTGTTTTAGTGTTGATGAAATTGCTGAATCTGATGAAACGCTGCTGTTTTGTATCTGGTGGTGTATCTGGAGGTGCAGAATACACAGTTTTTTAGTAGTTTTTTCCAATTAAATCCAAGCATAAGAGTCAACATAGTGTGAACAATGTGCGAGTCACAGTTTCTTAGAGCGATGTGCAAAGATTACCACGCCACCACAAAATTCCTGTTGCATTAACACATGACAATCATCCCTTATCTGTCGTGACTGACAGAGGTCAAGTCTGTCCTTTTACCTGCTCTCTCAGCCTTGTTTTCCAAATCCTCAACAAGGCTTCAGCCAGCTCAAAGGGCAAACAATTCAACCACTTCATTCTGCAGCATCTTGTCCTTGAGCTGCAGAAAGGTCAGTGAGCAAAACTAAGAGTTGTGTGTTTATTATTCTTTGCCAGGTGGAAACATTACACCTGTCGCCCAACCACTGCACAGCAAGTGTTTTTGAGCATCTAATTTAATTTTCCAAAGCTGTGTCCCACTGGAGCTGCTGAAATGTATTGTATCATTGGGGCCTGGACGGCTGGATTTAATTAAAATAAAAATCTTAGTGCCTTCTTTGGGTCTTTAATATAATGACAATGTAAACTATAGTGACAGCTCATGAGCAGAGTTGCAAGGCTGTGGGCTGTTTACCTGCAGGGCTCGAAAAGACACATTTCACCAGAGTGCGAGGAACAAAGGATGAAAGGACAGAGAGAGACAGGCAGACAGAAAGAGAGAGGGAGCAACCTCACACAGATATGATTTCAGAGACAAATGCTCTCTGCGATCTGCCCGACGCGTCCATTTTCTTCAATAGATTATTCTCGCTTTTGGCTGTGAAACAAAGTCTTCTCAGGAAAGAGACGTCGGTTGTGCAAGTGGCCGAGCTGTTTAATCATGGGACAGATTGTGAGATGATGGTTAAAAGGGGAATTTCCAGCTGGTTGATGTATTTGATATTCAAAATCTGTCACTAAAAACCTGTGAAACAACCAATCGTGTGTTTAAATAGCAAGAAAGACAGAAGGAGAGAGAGAAAAATACTATATTATGCTTCTAACATTGCCAAAGATTCATTTAAAAAAAGGTAGAAATGAGGATTATGCACAACAAGAACAGTCTTAGCAGAATTGAAGCTAATGAGCTTCATACTGTAGACTTTAAGAGCATTTGTTCCACTGCTATTGTATTAGGCTGCATCATTTTGTACATTTGTTCCTGTTATTGTCTCCACACCCTGTAATCATATGCTATTATTTGTCTGCCTGAGAGAGACTTCTATCAGAGCAGATGTGGCTGCGTGAGTGACGACAGCTCTCAGATTGCTTTTGAGTGTCAATGTAGAGGAGCTCGATATAATTCCATGCACCTCGTAATTAAGCGGCCGTTCATCCATCAGGTGGTGCATTTCTTTTTTTATGAGGCTGTGGTGCCGCTCGTATCGTAGCAGCCCTCTCCTGTCGTCTATTTTCAGGCCAAAATGAATCAGCTTCTCCTTTCTCTTTTCTTTTTTTTTTCTTTTTTTTGTTCATTTTGACACCGACAAAACTCATCGCCTCCAAGGGAATTGGAGTAGAGGGTCTTGTTTTGTTCTGGCAGTTCTTTCAGGAATGGCCATCAATCAGGTGATCTATTGTGTTAGAGAGGGACCTTTCTCTATTGAATTCATGACTTGCTGCTGCAAAAAACCAGATGCTACAAAGGTATTGAAAGTTTTCAGGGTACATTATCATCCGATGTGAAAGAGCCGCATTGAGAGCCGAGGGCTTCATAATCATTCCACTGTTGGATTTTAAGTCAGGAGCCTTTCATTTTTGACAGAATTTGTATGATGTCAATATTTGCTGATCACTCTCCATTGATCCAGACCAAGCTCCAAACCAAGCAGCACCAATCATTTGACATTTCCAATAATTGAAATGACAGTAAAACCAAGATTGTGATGAAGCAGAGCAATGAAAAAGCTAATTTGGTAACCTTCAGTTTTGTTTTATTGCAGTTGTTGTATGGGACTAAAACCAAGCTTTTTGTTTTGTTTCATGACACACTGTAGAAAAATGAGCAACCATATTTTTCCACACAGCACCCAAATGTCGATAGATTTGCTAGAATGTCAGCAGCAAACAGAGAAAATACAGGGAAAGAGTTGGTTTGGATTTGTCCGTTTTCCTCTGACATTCAAATGATCAATGAGAGGGACTGCGGTGAGCTATCCTGAACACATTTACTTTTGCTGCAAAGAGTAGTTTGTACATCTTAATTTGCCGACTTTGTCAGTCAGTACCTTGTTCTTCAGTGTGCAGCAGCCATGATGAAGAATAAACAAAGTGTAGGCTCTGTTTGGATGGAAAGGAAGCAGAACCAGAAACAAAAACAGTGATGAGGGGGAAATTGTGATGATGCGTCACTCCTGCAGATGAGGAGTTTGGAAACAGAGCGTCATTTTATTCTGATGAGCCTCTGGGTTTGAGACCTTCGAAGCTTCTCTCTGAATATCAAAGTGAGGTCAGAATTTGTTTCTCAGCATCATGCGAGGACCCAGCAGAGCTAAACAGAGCTGCCTCGGCCCCTCCTATAGAATAGTTTATCACCAAAATGCGAAGAATGCCGGCTATTTTTTATTTTATGGACCTCAGCATAGAAAATGAAGATTCTGGTCATAACTTCATGCACAATATCGTCTTGAAAGTGGCTTTGTGCCTTTTAAAGTGACAGTTTCAGTATGTGGCCTTTTTGGATGCAAATGACAAATACTCCAAGTAGCACTTCACAGTCTATATCGCAAACTACTTTAATGCTCTGAGAATTAATTCTCAAAAGAAGTAGTCACCAATTCTCTACTTTCCCACATGAAGTTATTCATTCTGTACTCATTCTGTCCTGTACCTTTTATTTTTCTTTTGCAGATGTCAATTCTTATCTTTTATCACATTGTCTTTATTTTTTATTGGTTTCTATGTGAGCTCTCTCTCTCTCTCAAGCTCTCTCTCACTCTTTCTTTCTCCATGTATGTAGTGGTTTTCACACTGCATTATAATTACCCCAGACCTCATAATGATGGCAGCCTGCGTCTCTGGTGCCATGCTGCTCGTTAGGCTGACATTCAAATATGGTTCAGTGTTACTTGCACACTTTTCTGTCACTTTTCTGTATATATATGTATATATATATATATATATATATATATATATATATATATATATATATATATATATATATATATATATATATATATGCCCTGCCTGCCTGGGCCAACATGGCTCCTCCTCATTGTCTGTTCTTAAGTCTCCCGTGGACCGGTATAGTCAGCTCTATGGTGTAGGAGTGGGTAATGACATGCTTACTACAGATGTCTCTAAAGAGTCATGACAGGCAACACTGAAACCCTGCAGCGGTTATTAATTTCACTGGACAGGGCCTGGACTGGAAGAGTTGTACCACAGATGGGATAGTGGTGCAAAGCTTTTAAAGGATAATAATAGGAAAGGACAGCGATTTGGGCTTCGGAGGGATCAATGCGGCGACACAATAAATAACAGATTAGACTACATATCGTCAAATTGACTTTACAAGCAGACAAGCACTTTTTCTTTACAAAATTAACAGCTCTATCCAAGTGTTTGTGATTTGAACCAAGATCAGGTCCCAGTTGATAATTTCTGTTTCTTAATGGTAATATATACACATATATAGACACCTTTTAGGACTTGTCAGAACTTAAGTTAATCAACTTTCATTTTAAACTCATCATGGAGTGAGATTCTACTTGCTGGAGCACCAGATACTTATCTTAAGTGTAGGATATACAATAGGAAAGTTACCAAATCTAGTTCTTGTTTTTCATTCTTGCGCTTATATAATATTGTCATTTTGTGAAATCAGTTATTAGTTTCAAGTATATTGCTCAGCAGAATGTTGTTATAGACAGTTATGGGAAGCTGAGCCATTTAGATGTTTTTATCATTAGCTATAATGGAGCATTGGATGTAAAAGTCACTACCACTCTGAAATCTGTCAAACAAATATAACGTAAGGCTGTGGCTGGCAGCTGGCTTGGCTTGAAAACTGGAAACAGTGAGACTTTGTCTTGCAAATACCAGAATTAGAGCCACAAGCACATCTCCAACTCGGTAATGAAGCAGTTAATGTCTCCTACGGTTAATTCAATCTGCTGAGTTAAAACAACAATGTGCTAGTTTACGAGTTATGTGCGGGTCTGCATCTTGGCTCCAAGCTGCTGCCAGGCTAACTGCAGAAACTCCAGGAAGTTTCTGGTCCGAGCCAAGAAACAATAGTGTAGTGAAACTTGACCTGGAGCCAGAGCATCTAGTTTAAGCATTGCAGTTCCTCTGAGGTCACATCTGTACAGGTGGAGGCAGCTTCTTGCTGAGGATTCAAGGTGAATCTATTTTTATGTCACCTGAAGTTGGGATATGAACTGCGAATCCCGTTGATAATGTGTCTCTGTGGTGAATTAAGCAGATATTAAGGCTTGAAGGGTTGTCTCAGCCATTCACAATCAGCTGCCTGCTCATCTCACCTCGGCTCAACTCACACTTTCTCCTCATTTAGTGAAATTAGATTTTTTTTTCCAGTTGCACTGACGACACACCTCCACCTTCAAAACATTTTAATCTGATGCACAAGCACAGAGACAGGACTGAAAAGACGTAGATTGGTAGCCACCATTATAATGTCCTTCTCTTTGAGTCCAGAGTGAGATTAAGGAAAAGGTTCTCCTTTGAGACGTGCAAGATAAAGAGTTTTTCACTGCCGATGCCCTCGAGAGACTCGGCAGAAATGATTAGGTTCATGTGCCACTCAATTATCTGCTCCCTTAAAGCGTTCTCTTTGAGGATGCAATTATACAGGATGGATGTGAATGAAAAAGTTGGACAGTGTGATGTGGGGCTGGCCACTGGTGCAGTTTTAAATTTGGTCAGCTTAATAGATCACACATGTCCTGGCAATGTTTTTTGTTTTCATTCACCAGACAAGAGTCATATTTTGTGTGGAAAAAAAAAAGTGTTCAGAGAGTATGACGTTGGCCTTTTCCATCTGGGCAATTAATTTGCAATGAAAAGTACTCTTGATTCTTTTCTAAAGTTTCTGTGTTTGTCTGCCACTTTCCCTGATTGGAAGCCACTGGCCGAAAGTGAGTGGGACCCTGTCTGGTAAAACTATCATGACGGTGTTGTTCTGGCCTGGCCTCCGGGTCTTTGTGAAGAGGTTTAACTGTACGCTGCCTGCCTCACCGGATCAGATTTCTCCTGTTCCCCCACTGACTCTCCCTCAGGCCCAGCTGCCTGGCAAAGCATTCATGATTAAATGTGAGACACGAGCCATCCTGCCAAGAGAAAGCTGGAGGAGGGGCTGCTGGCTTAGGACGACCACAGTTTGGAATTTCTTTGCTGTTTGTCATACACACAGAGAAAAATGAAAGCAGATGTAGGAGCGGGGGGGAGGGAGTGGAGAGGGAAGAGGAGAAGCAATCATCAAAGACAAGAAGTCTCTCAGGCGATAGATACTGTAGGAATAAATCTGACACAGTGTTTATAAAGTGATGTATGCTGCACGCAAAACAACCCGCCAAGTGGGTTTTAATTATACAAGGCTTTCTCACAAGGCTCGGACCATCTCATTGGTCAGGCTAAACCAGCGTAGGTGGAGCCAGAGAACCACAGTTGTTTCTGGCTAACATGCTAAGTTACATTAAAGCTTCACTAATGTTATAATTATATGGGGAGAGAGGAAACCAATATTTTTTTTCATGTTTGCACTGAATGAAATGACTAATGTGAAAAGGATTGCTTGCATGAGGATCCCACAGGGAATTATCCTTCCTTTCATGGAACTTCTTAACCCTTTCCCAGCTCAATCAGCTTGTTGCAAACACTTCAGATTTATGGTTTGGTCTCTCAAAATTTCCAGCATCAGTGACATGACACGAGCTTCCTAACACCTATCAGCAGACAGACAAAGTTAACTCATGCAGTGAAACTAAAAGAGTGCTTGCAGCTCATCTGACCCCTAACAGTCAGTAAAATTATTTAATAGTGAAAAGTCATTGAACTGTACCTTAGCAGAAGAAAGGTCTGCAGGTCATAGAATATGCAGTATTGTTTATTTGATCTTCCTAGCAACCAATTAAATCTTTAAGAAGTTGTACTTTTCCATCTTTAATTGTTGTGTGAATAGAATAAATCAACAACTGAAACTACCTCACTGTTTAAGCGATCTGTCGATCCACTTTTTGCTTTCACTGGTTTCAGTTTGTTTGCTTAGATTTGGTTTCTCTTTCCTGCAAACCTAACCACTTAGTCTTCAAAAGCCCTCGCTATTGTCTTTGCTTTGGAATCAGCCATTGCATAAAAACGTGGTTGGAAAGTGTTCAGGTTGCTCCAGCTTCGTCCCAATCAGTTGAAATCAGCTGCAGCTGCTCAGGCCTTGTCGTGGCGCACAAACTTGTAAAGATAGAAGAGTTTCTGCAGCGAGGGACACTACAGGCGGGTGTGTATGTCAAGGTGGGGTCCATGACACTTGAGAGGTTTCAGTGATTTATCTTCAGGGTTGATTTAGGGGATATTTCTGGCCTCTGCGCTGACATTAATCTGATGTAAAGGTCACAGCCACCGGCTGGATTGTTTGAGCGTTGTTGCTTGAAACATGACATCTTTGCAGGAACAACAATAGGTGCATTGTGTATCAATCTATGGCCTGACTCTGTAGAAATGAAATGCAGACCTGCTGAATATTTCATTTGAGATTTGAATCCATGCTAAATGACTGCAGGACTGAAATTACGGTTTGATGATTTGTCTTTGAAACAAAAAGCTTGCTTTTCTTTCTCTTCCCTGCCTTCAACATCATGTAGAGTTTTCCGTCCAGGGTTTATCTTTTCAGACCAATTTTGATTTTGTTAACGGCTTTGAAGACGTAATAGCACTCTGAGCATAAATCGGTTCATTTTGTACTTTTTTTTTCTGTTTCCTGCTCTCAATCACGTCCAACTGTGATTCGCCTCAGAACAAAGAGGGTTAAACTGCAATTAAAAATGTCTTTGGCTAAGCTTGACAGGTAATATGCTGCTGGAATGAGCATTTCTATTATTCCACATGTTGTGGCACCTGATGTCATGCTGTCAAGACGGAAGAAGAAGGCTTTGAGGAGAGAAAACAGTTAGAGGGACAAGAGAGAGGAAAGCGAGAGGCGTGTGATTGGGGTGTTTGATCCAGGTCGTGCTGTGGTCTAATCATTGCTGCCCTGGATAGCCACTGTTGGTGGGTTGTTTTATAAAAGAGAGATGGTTGTGCCGGCCTCCTCTGCAGGACCTAATTCAATTGAAGAATAAATGAGTTCTGTTGGTAATTTGGAGATAACCTGTGCAGTGGCCGAGCTTAACGGTAGATAAGAAATGACAGAGAAATGAAGACAAGAAAACGAGACAATTTTTCACCCTGCCTTTGCTAAATTAAACTTTTCCAAGTCCTCCTCAAACTTTAATTAAAACACACACTTGCATGCACATTGTGCACACAGGTTCACGCGGTCGGGCTCATGCGTCTGCACCTCCAGCAGATAATCCAAGAGGAGCAATCAAGTCGTTTGAAAGAGATCAGTAGACAGAGAGTGGTGAGGGCAACTGGAATGCACAGGAGCCTCTCTGTCCGTCTCTCTGTTGTTAAGATTAATCATGGAGCCGCGCTCTGTAAGACGATGCTTCTTTCAGCAGTGAAACACAGAGATGTAGTGGGCAACAGTCAATTCACACAACGCACAACAAGGTGATTCCTCACTTACTGCCATCATTTTCCAGAAACCGCTGCAGGTTTTTCAATTCAATTTTGTTTGAAGTGGCAATGTTATCCCAACAATGTTATGTCATGACACTTTCCATTAAAAGCCTGGTCTGCAACAAACCGATGAATAAACAGAGCTCAACATGTCGGAGGTTTGACAGGATTCCGACCAAAGGAAGAAGAAAAAAAAGTCTGTAATGTTGTCAGTGAACATTACAGAAACTATTAACAGGTTCCATGTTGCTGTTGATGCTGTCGATGCTTTTAATGATTTTTCACTATCTGAGCAGCAATTCCTTTTTCCTTCAGTGAAACACTTGATGGACTGCAGGGCTTGAACTCTCCAGGTGAAAAGTGAAAGGTCAAGATGTGTTCAGGCTTAACATGAAGGAAATCCTGGAGACAGTGAAAGTGAAAGCGGCCTGAGGCTGAGTCTCGTCCTTGTGAGATGATGCAGTTTCGCTGTTTCCTGATCCTACTCGACTCCATGTCAAACTGACCCAGAGGAAATGGAGCAGAGGCCTCACGTGAATATCAGAAACACCCAGAGTTCAGGGCGAGTGCCAAGATCAGCTTGAGCACATGTGCATTGTGGGTGCAAAAAAATCCAGCCCACAAATACTTCAGGCTTCATAATGAGGAAATATGTTTTTGTAATTCGGTCGACCTAAGCCTCCGTGAAGGAGGAACTCATTTCACACGTCTTTAACATGGACTCTCAGCACCAGGAACACAAAGACGCTGTCAGATGTGGCTGCCTGGCACAACAGATCAGCCCTGAGTAAACACTGCATCAACAATAAAGGCAAGTCTGCCGATACCACACACAAGTTAATGTAAGAGGCGTCAGACGCTCATGAGAAATGTCTGTTTGTGTGTCTCAACGTTGTTTTGATTGGGTTCAAATAGTCTGTGATTAGAGCAATTATTTGACGCTCATAGCTGCTTTTACCAGGTCGATGTGACATCCAGATGCTGATGAAAAGGCAATGACTGGAGACAAACTAGGCAACACGGTTCCTTTATGTCTAACAATAGTATTTATAGAGTCATGAACAAACATGGAGGCTCGGCTTCACAAAACCAAATATTCATCTGGCCTGATTGGATCGTCTGTGCAGCTGGTTCCTGAAACAAAGTGCCCACCGGGGTCCTCGCTTCCAATCCTCCCTGAAATTACGCCGTTGCAGCTCCACTGAAACTGAACAAAGAAACATTTGGCTGCAAATGGCGCCGCAAACCTCCACATGGTAGTACTTTGTGGATGGATCTATTTAGCGACTTGTCTCTAAAGCCGGTCCCCTGATTCCTACACAATTAGCAGTCAAAGACCCACTTTGCAGTGGTGTTTATCATCCTCCTGCACGGTGATGATTGTTGGTGGCAACACTGTGATCTGTAATTAATGCAGCGTTGAGGCACAACAACTTGTGAAGGCCAAACCGTACAAAGTGCTGCTCCTCAGTCTGTGGCAGCCTTGAGTTCAGCCCTTGTTTATGAGTCTCTGAGGTCTTTTGTTATATTATTCCATAACTTGTGCAGTTTTCAAATAAGATTAGCCTTTGTTTTTGGAATGTTAGCCTCTGACAATGGTGTGACATGCCACATATTTCCAAACCTGGCAGTCAGAGTCCATACAGCATCATCAAAACATGAGGGATATGTTGTGTCTCTGTAAATCAAAGAGTACAGTCTACTACGCTGTGATTTTCCAAAACTGTAAGAGCAAACTGAATGATAAAGAAAACCTGATTATTCGGCTGACATATTTTTCAATGTGCGCAAGAAAAAAATAAAGGTTTAGAGTTTCCTTTGAATGAAATATGAATTTGTGTTGTGAGGAACCATCACTTGTCTCAACCCTTATTCAGTCTTAGTGGAATAAAGCTGAATTGTGTCGCTGCTCTCGAGCCACAGTTAAGGCTAGATGTGTTTATCTTGGATTTTACATGGACCTGTATGAGTCTGTGTGTGTGTGTGTGTGTGTGTGTGTGTGTGTGTGTGTGTGTGTGTGTGTGTGTGTGTGTGTGTATCTGTGTGTATGTGTGTTCCTGTGCTCTTGCAGAATAATAAAGCATATTTTTACTGCTTCATATTGACATATTTTCCTTTTTTTCCCTTCTTTCTTTTGTTTTGCCACAACCGAGCGGTTTCCAGAAGCAACAAACCGATTCCAGAGAAGCACAGTGTGTAAATGTTTCAACCTTGTAGCCTCTGACTTTCACTCTCTCATGTTGTACAATGTTAGATAATTTCAACACTGAGGGAGATTGTGTCTGTGTCTGCACATTTTTAAGAAAATTTGTACGCGAACAGGACAAAAACACCCTAGATAACATATCTAAATTTCTCTGGTAGATTGCGCGAGTGCTGCACAAGAAATGCATTTTTCTTTTACTACACTGAATCTGTTTCCAAGGACTTGCACAACTTCAATTTTGTAGCAGGGCTTTTTGTTTTTTCTTCCTATCCCTCTTTTCCCCATGCTCTTTCCCCTTGCAGATTTCTCACCACAGATAATTTTCAGTGACCGCAGCAGAGTCTTGAGATTCCCTGGCAGTACTTAGTGGTGGAAGTAAGTAGCCTCAGCAGCTCGATGAAATGCCTTTGAAAGTCTGGTGTCTGCCTGAGCAGTGTGAGCCGTGCTCGGCCGGGGTGAGGGGGTGAGGGGGTGAGGGGGCTGATGGTATGCGTGCAGAATCACAATAGTCACCCCTGTTACGTGGTCTCAAGCAAATCTAAGTTCAGGCAGCTTCGGTGAGTGAGGAGAGGGGTTTTGCTCTTGTCTCTTAAAGTGAACATCCCTCCTTTTAACTCTAAACCCCGAGCCAGACTTCAGAGGGCAGATCAGTATCATATTAGCCCACTGCCCCTAAAGAGCCATTTGTCAAGGGGAAATCAAATATGAATCTTTTGTTATTATACAGCATTTGTGGAAATTGGAAAAAAAAAGGAAGCTCTGGAAGTATATTAATCAGTTCAGATTTTGTCAGACCGACTTGTCTGTCAATAAATTCAAAGTCGAGTTGACAAGTGGGTTGATGGCTTCATCACATTGACACAGTGGAGGAACATAGCTGTCCTACAACGAACAGCTTTTATTAAAAGGTGGACAGAAAATGGACAGAAAGTCGCTGTCTTTCAGATTACTGATGCGTGATGATGCTTATTTTTTGTCTCTTTGGAGGTCAGACAGATATCAGAGTACACATGTCATTGTTGCCACTTTGTTACAGCTTTTTCCATGAAAAAGCTGAGAAGCCTTAGAGTATGACTGTATGAGATGACAGGTGTTGAATTAATAACCCAATGTTGTTCTGGGATTGGGTTATGTGTTTAATGTTAATCTTAAATTGGCATGATTGCCATAGTGGTTAAAATAACAATTAGGCTCCTATAGTTATCGCTGTTATAGAAACTGGTACAAGTGTATACAATAAGAGTGCACAGAATGCAGAAGTGCGAGATGTGAATGCATTGATGCATCGTAGTATAAATGCTCTGGTTTAACCCTCACTGTTTCTTATGAACCCGAGATGACTTCAGTGCTTTGTTGAGTTTGCTCAGTGATGTTGTTGGCTGAGCGTCAGGGCAGGATTCTCAAATCTCCGCTCATTGAATGTAATAGCCATAAAACTGTGGTTTGCGGTGATGGGTCTTATACGTCCCAGAGGTCAGTCTGTGCTGCATCAGCACTTTGAAATGCTCCACTGTTAGAACTTGTCAGATGCACTTGTGTTTCTTTTGTCAAAAGCAGGGCGCAGCTTTTTGGTTTCAGGTGGGGATTTGACTTCTGAGACAATAGCAGGTTGCCAAAATAAATTTATTTTCTTAACAGCAGAGGTGGAGATTGTTGAGATCCACAGAGTCCCCTGGGTGAATTTTAAGGGGTTTATTTCCACTTGGAAAATTCACTATGCACCCATACTGTGTTATTCTGTTTGGCTTCTTCCTCTGTGGGAGCAACGTATCCAGGATGAAAGCATTTCATCCATCCATCGATTGCTCCCTCCTCCACAAGTGCCACATCATGTTTGCACTGAAGTGTTTGCCTGAAATCTCAAGCACTGTGGAAACAACCAGTTGTGGAGTCCTTACAGCAACCTGGCTTTCCATAAACCACAATGAAGTGCACATTAGTGCCAGTCTGTGGAATTTGCATTCCAGTCAAGCAGCGGGGAGGCCGTGCTTACCAGTGTAATGGTTCAGGCTCACTTACAGCCACCAGATCTGCTGCATGCTGATTGTTTCCACACATGCAGGTCTGCATGGAAAAGGTTGAGAGTCTCCCCAGCATTCAGTCGGTGAGACAGAAAGCAAGTGGAAAACCCACCCCGTGATGTCCAATAACTTCGTACTGAGTCATGTACAGTCAGTCTATTCACAGAAACACATATACCTGAATTTAATATTGCTTGTTTTGTAAATGATGATCAATATAATGTGGCTTTTATAGCTAGAATCATTTACAGTCCATGTGACTCATGTGTGCTTGGAAGACACATTGGAATGAGATGAATCAAGGCTGTTAGATGTATCACAGATGAAGTTATTTTTAAGTCACACAAAAGAGCCAGGAATGCCTGTAAACTTTGTATCTTCTAATGTAATCAAAATATCCAAACAGTCAACATCACATGATCTTTGCAGCGATTAGAGCTTAACAAGGAGTCCAGTATATCTAAGGCTCACCTGTGATTTAATTAACCAGCGGTGAAGACACCACTACACTGTATCACTGGAGCCAGCACAAATGGCTGTGTTTTTTTGCTGTGCGACAAGTAATGTCTTTAACGGGATAATAATGGTTCATTCACGTCAGAACGATGGCCAAGTTCCTGCTTTTAAGAGTGCAATCCATCCTCTCGCACTCTCTCTGCACTATTTTTAATTCTGCACTGATATAAGCCACTAAGCAGACAGTAGATAATGTTAAACTCTAAAAATATATCACGGTTGAAGACAGAGTTTGTCTGGTACGGCGTTATTAATGTGTTAGATTACAGTCAACTCTGGATCAGTGTAGGAAACGTGCTGCCTCTTCTGCAGCACTCAGGATTTTTTTTTTGTGAAGATGCTGCTTTTGTAGCTAATTTGAGGATGAGACATCTGTTTGCTTTGGGAACATGATGAATGATTCACAGTTATATACTCATTAGCCTTTTTGCATTCATGGATTCATGTCTAAGAGGAGTTTTCTTCTTCCTAACTCCCAAACTAAACTTGCAAGAGTATCCACAAACAGACAGGCCTCGCCTTGTTGGGAGACTTGTTTGTTTACTCCTGTCTCAGCGTGACGAAGACAGACAAGATGGCTATCTGGTAGATGGTCATCTCCAGGGCTTTGTCCAAGAGGCTTTGTCAGCATTACCCTTTTTTTTTTTTTAACAAGCAGGGAGAAGTCCTGGCCTGGGGACAGCTTACAGGTCCATTTGCATCACTCAACCTGGGAGTCAGTTTTCTTTTTAGCTATAGTCAGTTTATTTCTTTTAAAACATGGCTTCTTTGCTGGCAGTGATTTTCAACAGTTTTCACAAAGCATATACAGTCTCATACCTTCGGTATGATCTAGAGAATGTACAGATGGATCAGTGCAAAAAATAAAATCAGCAATTAGCAGGTTTAAAAGGTGAGAACAGGAATCCATACCAACAGACTCTGCTTGAGGTACTGGGAGGTGATGAATCTAAATTTACCTCTGAGTAGATGGTCTCAGAGCTCGTTAGCTCATAGTTCATACATAGAATTCAAAGAGTTACACATGTAAAAATAGTCATATTTGTGTTCTTGAAAACATTTAACCTGTACTTGACAGAAGGTAAAGATGTCAATGAAGTCATTATGCATCTACAAGTGAACAAAGAGTGCCTCACAAGGTGTTAGTGAGCTTACTTTGTGACAAAATAGCAATACATCTTTGCTTCCATGATACTATCCTGCTTTTAAATTGACCTATTTCATTGGGGAAACAGGTGTTTCTCGCAGAGAACTCAACTCACTGCAGCTTAAGAAAACACATGCAAATAGACAAAGCACAAACAAATGAAGAAAACATCGTAAATTCAACAGCACACCTGCCGCAAGATGCAAGCTTGTATGCTCTCACTCTCTCTCACTCTCTCTCTTGTTTTGCTCTGTGAAAGGTTTTGTTGCAGCATCAACAACAATGATCAACATACTGAGTAAAGATTTAAAAGAGACTGATGAGATAAAGCATGAAATAAAGTATGTTATTTATGTTGTAGTGAGGATATGTGTAAGGGCATATGCGAGTGAGAATTATTGTGTGACACATGTCAGTGATCAGTCATTGCATTTAAGTAATTTCTAATTAAGACTCAATTAATGGCTGAGTGATGAAGCTGATGACTTTATGTGTCTATGTGAGATGACAGCAACCCTGTCAACAATTCATCTCTGTGTGTTGTAATGAGTGCTCAGTAATGAGTAAGAGCTTTTCATTAGCAGATGTTATTAGACAATAAACAGGAGATTGTGCCTCATTATATGACATTTGACTCTGTACCTGAGACGTATACACTTCTCGTGAAAGGCTGGGTTAATTAATTAGCAGATTTGCCAGACTCTTAAAAAAAGCACAATGTTACAGCAAATAATAAGCTATTAAAAGCCAAACAGAGATAACAGATATCTCGAGACAAGTGGAGGAGAAATAACATATCAAAATGTCACAGAGAGACAGAGGTGCTTTACAGCTGAATGCTGAGCAGTAAATTCATATTCATTTGCTTTTTCAACAACTATCGTTGAATTTATGGACATTTTCTGGAGAGAGCACAAACAGTTTGGTCCAGGAATATAAATACATTGCATTTGGTAGCAACTGAGTGTGTAGAGAGCCTGATGACACACATGCTTAGCAGCGGGGGCAGTAAAAGTGTTCGGCCTCTGGGACACGATGTGCAGACTCACCAGGCCTGAGTGTTGCTAAATTGAAAACCTGCTCTCGAACACATCTAGACTGACTGGGTCTGTTACTCTGTCAGCTTTTAACCAGGCAAAGGAAATTACAGCCGTGACCTCACGCCTCTTGCTAGCGAGAGACACTGAGAGGTAATTTTGCTTACACGGGGAAGAAGTTAGAGGAGGGTAGGACGGGGTGGGGACGAGGGCGCGGATCTGCAGTGGCACTGTGGCTCCGGCGCTTTGGTAGGTGCAGGAAACAGCCATTTAATTAACATTCAACACATAGAGTGGTGCAGCAGGGGCACAAAGAGCTCAGGCATGGGGGAGCGGGAGCTCTATCACCAACACGCCGTGGCCCGGCTGCTTTCACAGAGCTAGTTTTCAGATTAGTGATGAGGAAACTGCAGCAGAGTTACTGTACGCCTCAAATCTCCCCGTCATAAAACCGACACGCAGCAGCAGCCACTTGGACGACCCACCATATATAATACTCCTATATGTGTATATTTTTTTTCTAATTAAAATGCCGGAGTGAAGGGGCCAGTGGGCAGAATGGAGGGAAAGTTATGTAGCTTTTAAAGTAAGCTATTACATCTTGACAGCAGCTACCGGCTTCCTGAAGTTAATAAAAGAGTGCAATTCACTTCCTGGAGCGATGTTACGGTTTATTCCCCCATTAGGAGGCAGTGGTCCACCCATTCCAATCATTCTTTAATTAGAACTGTTGTTATTTAGCCTGTCACGGGAGGTAATACCTCCTGACAGCATCAACATCAGTCTGGCAGCCTGCAATCTCATATTCACTCATTGACGGGGGCTTTTGGTGCTTGCCGTCACTTCATCTGCCCCACTGGAAACCCCCCCCCCCCCCCCCCCCCCCACACACACACACACACACACACACACACACACGCACACACTCATCATCTTTTTAAGAATCGAAACATGCAAACTTTTTTTTTTATTGTATTAGTGGTGGCTTGTGATTACTTCACCAGATTGCCTTAACGTACCATTAAGTCGCAAAAAGTTTACACACTGATGTGGGAGGAAAATGGCAGGCAGGCATTTATTCATCCACACAGTGACACCCGTTCATTTGCCAAACTTGCGAACGAAAGGTAGAAACCAAACCAAAACATCGCTCCTCACATTCAGGTGTTATTTTACTTTTTTTTTTTTTCAAGGTGGCCCAGCAGGTCCAAAACAGTAAAGCCCATAATGGCCTTGGCTTGGTCTTAATAAACACTTCCCATGTGTTAACACTTTGTGTTAAATGAAGTGCTGCCCTCTGCAGAGCCATGTAGACCACCAATCACAGGCCATTACGACCCCCCCCGGTCTCCAGTCACCCCCAGCTCCTATCTCCAGTCTGACACGTTGGGTGCAGAAACACACCAACGTCCTGAGTCCAGGTGAAATAGGATGTGGAGCTCTCTGGAGAGTAAACTACTGTGGAAAAGAGGATGACATCAGGAACCCCAGTTCCCAGAGGAGACAGCTCTGGAAACACTGAACTTTAACAAGATTACCAGCTCGGGGAGGGGTGGGCGAAGAAGACAAAACAGCATGTGCCGCTCGGCGCTGGCAGCATGAAATACAGATTTATGAACTCCATTAAACCACATTTCTTTCTTTTTATTGAGGCCCGAAGCATTTACCCATTGTGGAAAAAGGGAAGAAAAAACCTCCTTCGGATAAATGACTAACAGCCTGGGCACTTACTTCCACATAAGGTAGCTGTACAACTCATGAATAGAGAGATAAAAGCAACTCGACACCTTGACTGTTTCACTCTGCTGGTCGAGCGCGAGCCGAGGTGGAAAACCAGTCACTGTGGTATTTGGAACAGGTGGCAGTCTCAGACTGGCATGGGTGGTGTGGTGCTGGCGTGGGTTAGTAGCCAGACTCTCAATCTGTCCACTTGAAAACTCCCCAGTATTGCTGGAAAGTCCTGTGGCCCCCGCGGAGGGGGAGATAGCAATTACAATTTCTGATGGGAGCGAGGGAGAGCGCCAGGAGCCACATCCATTCTTGGAATACGATCAGACTTATGACTGGAACATTTTTACAAAAAGCGCCACCATGCAAATGTCCTCTTAATATTGTCAGTGTGAATCCTTATAGTTTCAGGCTTCCTATGCGCTCGCTTTCAACAGCCTTTTTTGTGTGACCGCCAGGGGTGGCTGTACATTCAAAGACATCATTAAGCTGTGAATTGTCTCCCTAGTGCCAGTGTGTGATGAAGCACACCGGGCCTCAGCAGGTACATGGCCACGATCCGCTCGCAGAAACCTGCTGCCATTTAAAATCCTGCGTGGCCGCATTGTGTGACAGATTGGATTTGGAGCGGGCAGAGAATGCTCCAGCTGGAGAGGACTCGGCCTTTGGCCTCTCACCTGAACTCTGCTGCTGTGGTATGTGTGACTAACATGTTATATGGGCGACTCGAAACGCTAGAGCCTGCATGTTTGAGCTTTGGAGGGTGGATGCGCTCAGGAGATTGGTACAGCTGATGCCCCGCTCTGTTGCTCTGTGTGTGGTTCACATTTAGACAAAAAAGAAAAAAAAAAGAAATGAGGGCAGCAGTGATGAGGAAACAATCATCAATTTTCAGGGTGTCTTTGATCTGTGGCTTTTGAACTATGTGGGGTTAATGCACCTTTTCCCAGGGTCAAATTCAAACATTTTTAGACATTTTCGAGATATGTTAAGAAATAAGGGTTAAGGGTAACCCTTTCCATTCATTATCTCACGCATGATTTCTATTCATCATTATTACTATTAAAGAAATTGTATTCTATTATACAGAATTCATTTATCTATTATTCAAAATGGTGTTTCATTAAAGCAGCAGGATGACAAATGTGTTTTTCGTATGGATATATTTTAGATTAATGTGAAGTCTTTGCATGCTATCTAACCTGTCAAAAGTCAAGTCAGAGTCAAAGAGCAGCAAAATCGAATTTCAAGCATCTATATGCAGTTTATCCAGAAAAAATAGCACTTTTGAAACCTTGAAAACATACCATTCACATCCATTCAGAGGCTTCAAGATCTTGACTTGGGTCTCAGGTACAAATCCCTCCACGGTCAAAGTACCTCAAATTTCCTGAGGGGAACCCACTACAATCTCTTCCATTCAAGCATTTGCAAAGACTTCGAGAGCCCGAATGAACCCTGATTGTAAAATGTTGCCAGATTCCCTCTAAGCAGTAACCGCCCCATGTTGTAGGAGTCTATCTGAGTCTGTGGGCTGTGCCTGAGGAATGAATAAGTAATAATCACATGCAAAAGCACTTATTCACCCTGTCCCCCCGGATGAACTCTGCAGAGAACACAACAACCTGCTGCGGGGGCGTGTGTGGTGGCTGTGCACAGCCAATGATGCTTTCTTGATGGATTGTCTGGGAAATTTGATTCGTCGTGGGGCGACAGGCTGACATAAATGCAATGCCGCAAAAAGCCTCTCAGAGTCTGCGGAGTACTGTGACTGTACTCCGCACTCCTGTGACTGTACTGTGTTTGGATGCACCGCGCAGCCAAGGAAAAACAACAATGAGTCGTACATCTGGTGCAGCTCAGTGAACACTAGGGAGTAGATGTGACGAGAATGAAGGCTGCTGCCACCTCGCAGGGAGGGGCAGTCACAAAAAGCCAAGGTCAAGTCCGCCAGCTCAAATGTGCCACAGTGGTGGAGTGACAGCAGGGGGAGAGAGAAAGGGTGAGAGAGAGAGAGAGCGAGAGGGCATGGATGGGTGCGTTACACTTATTGAAAATCAATAGCAATCTTTCAGTGGCAGCCACAAGACATATTTGAACAACAGCCTTTACTCAATAGATTTTGGTCAATGAAGGTCAGAGTGTTATTGGATTTTATACAGGTTTAACAGGTATTTCATAGGATTATGATTATTTTCTGAACCTCTGTGACACCTTTATATTGAAATATTGTTCTTTTTTTCTCTCGACTGAGGTTAATGTCTCCATTTTGCATTTTCTGTTTTATTTTGGTAGGTTTCACCGGTGGCTCACATTGCTCTCAGTTGCGGTCTGTCTTGTGGATCTAGTCTTTCTGAATGATTCTCCCTTTTTCTTCACATCTCTATCTTGAGTATTACATCAGATGATTTTATTCAGCTATCTCCCTTTTTTAATCTTCTGTTTGCTTGATGTTTTCATTATCAGCTTTAAACAAAGTGTATCTTTGTTTGAACTTGGTGTATTTGAGCAGTCCTTTGTTAGCATTCGTGTAAAGATGATTGCTTTGTTTAAACACTGTACAGACTTGTCTTCAGATATGAAAAAAGCAGATGTAAACTACAACACAAAACTATTGAGTTTGTATGTATGAAAGTATTTGTACAAACATAATGTCCTAGAAAAGCTAATGCTCTGACCTTATTGTTTACTCAGACGTAAATAAAATCACATTAGGTAGCCAGATGAATAGATGTCATAGTGATAATAAAATAATAATAATAAAAGCTATGTTTTGATTTATATATGGAGTGGAGAGACAGTTTTTTTTTTCTTTTTCTCTGCTGCTACTGTAACTTTAAGAGTGGATAACATGTATGCCAAAAAAACAATCTGTGTTAATGTAAAACTGTTTTTGTGGGTGTATCAAGTGTTCAGGAGTGTATAAATACCAAGTTACAGAATCCAATATGATGAATATTATGAATATTATTTGTGTTGCCACGAGCAAAACAACATTCAAAACTGATCGATCTTCTCATCCATGTTTCAATGCAAAATTGCAGATTAAGATAACAATAGTGCTGCTGTAGTTTCTTATTCTGTAAGTGGAAATAAAAGCCAGAAGCAGAGAGAACTACTGTACGCACTAACTCATTCCTCAGGCGTTCTGGTGTTGGCAATCCACTGTTTACTCTAGAACAAGGCCAAAGCCCTCTTCACTTACGTACGTAGCTGTGCCCATTGTGTGCTGCATGGGGGAATTTCCAAGCGGTTGATTTCTCAGAGACTTCAGAGTCACATCAGGCATCAGAGATAGTTAACACACCAGAAATTTGAGTCGGTGCTGAAGATTAGAGCCACAGTACACTGACTGTGCACAATCCAAGGTCAGGCATAAATATTTGTCAGTGACTCATTTGCCTGTCATGCTCGCCAGATCGCTTAATTTTCCCTCAACTCTTGTGACATTTAGACACTTTAAGTCTAAATACCACGCTTGCATGCGTTTTCTGTAGCAGCTCCTGTCCTTGAGTCGGTTCAGCAGCAACTTGTGCTTGCTGTATTTAAGAATAGCCTTTTCAAAAAAAAAAAGTTTATTGATGCCACTGACAATGCACATGTTGTCTGATGTTAGATGTGATGTTAGGAAATTGAACTTTTTGAACAGAATCTTTCTCTGGGTTCAGAAATTCTCAGCAACTCGTGCCCTTGAAAATATATTCCCAGCCGTAATTGAATCATGTGGTTCTGTTTATCTGCGATAGTTTTCGATCTCTCCAGGACTAATTGAATCTGAAGGTGTGTTGTTGGTTGCACACGCTGGGGCAGGGCTCGACTTCTGTCCGCTTTTGGTGATAAAATTATCCCAGCTCAGCGTTAATGGGCTGGATGGTGCGTGCTGGAGTAGTCACAGACTGTTTCTCCACACCACTGCCCTCATCTGGACTACTCCTCTGTTATTATTTTGTCTTTTGGCTTAAATTCTCCCAAGGAAATTTTTATGAGGGATTCATATTGTTTATGTGTCTGTCCACTCCACCTCCATCCATCCATGCATCCATCAATTCATTTACCTGCATCTATCCAACCTACCTATCCTATCTATTCTGATTCATCCATCCATGCATCCTGTTTTTGCACCTCACCTAAATTGAATTGCCTTGTTGTTATAATAATCACATGGCCATGAATGCTATTCTAATTCAGATCATACCTACTCAGTATGTATTAGGGTTTCTGATTCAAATTATGGGAAATGGACACAGGCTCCTTTCAAAGGATCCCCTTCAGGGACATTTACAGAGAGCTTGAAAAATTGATGTATGTGTCAATGTTATGTCTTGATTCGCTCATTAAATTTCATATTCTGAGTCGTTTCTGAACCTAATTAACACAATTCTGTGTCTATTCCTGCTCTGCATTCAAGTTGTAGATTAACATAACTATCTCATCAGTGATGCATTGTTTGAACAAAACCGCATCTCATTTATATCTTAAATCTTGAAATCATAAAAAAACATTTTATTTACCATTGTATGTTTCAAAAATGCAGCTTTTTGTTCTAGTTATAGGTTGATATGATTAGCATCTGCATCCAACGTGCTTTGTCATTCAAACTGTGATGCAGATGTCACGTAAAATGTGGACTCAAAATGAAAGCATGAATTTTTGATGATTGTCCAGCTGCATGAGCAGCAGACAAAGCTCAGAGACAAACGCGACAGATGGTTCACTGCACCTTTATGTGTTCTGAGGTGACAGTGTAAATCCTGTGTGCTGAGTGCCCCGAGGCTCCACAACAGGGAAATTGCCTTCTGATCCAGTCCACTCCTCTGTGCATTTGTGTGTTAGTGTTATACAAGCCACTATTGTGTCTGGCATTTGCATTAGGGCCATGAAATTTAGCCCACTGGCTTTCACCATGCAGTGCAATGAGGAGTTGCAGCTTATCTGTTGCCATGCTACAGCAGGATCACACTCACACCCTGTCTTCAAAGCTACTCTTCATTCACTGCAACACAGTCCAAGCAGCAAGTGTGCATGGTCACGACAAAACCTATTTACCCTCTTTTGGTGTGTCAACTTGACATGATGTGAATTTTAAGTAGCAGTTGACTGGAAATCAGAGCGAGTCCCGACAATCTGATGGACGTGAACGCTGACTGTGATACAGCGGGGTGTTGGGTACAAGGTGGGTTAACGTGCCTGCTATTGTGTGGCCCTGATGTGAAGTAGTCCACTGTGTATCTGTCATTATGGGCACTGAATCAAGCGAGCAGGCAGGGGCTGCTGAGAAGAGGCCCCGTGGGATCGAGGCCTTGTCCTGTCACTACTGGGAGGGACGGCCAGATAATAATGGAGACATCATGAGGGTAGCAGATAGGCTTCCCTTTTCAAAGATGGTGGGGGTTGCAGCGGGTGGGGGGGCTTTGCAGTATCCCATCACAACAGGCCCACAGTCATTGATTGGTCCCTGGCCTGTCTTAAAAAGCACAGCTTTAACTGCTCCTGTCGGGTAAAACAGATGCCTGTGGTGTTTGTCTTGAGAGAGGAAGCGGCACAGTAAGAGGTGCTTGTCCTATTTTAGTTGTACCTGATATCAGGAGGGACTCAGTGGAAGCAGCTTGCATGAGATCTGCAGTAATTTATCTTTCTATCTGTGTGAAAACAGACAGATTACATTTTGATGTATGCTAATCTCATAGAGAATGATTCATTTATATTTATATATATCAGATGTAAAACCATAAAATCGTCTGGCACTCATGCAAAGAAAAGGCGATTTGAAAGCGTGTCTCATTTCTTGTGATGCATCCAGCTAAAACAATTACGAGTGGGCATCAAAAGGTATTTATTTTCCAATATTTGCTTTTTAGCTTCAGGTGTTTCTCCGGTTGCAGATTGCTTTCGAGAGTCATTAAAAAGAAGACGCTTCCAGAGATGGGCTCTCAAAGACACTCATAGAAATGAAGTTTAGAGGATGATCGTGGCTCTGTGTGCTCTTAAAAAATAGGTCATGTCAGTGTCTTTGAGTTTTTCTCTCCAATCCTTGCGCCTCTTTCAAACTTAATAGCTTTAGCATTATCAACAGACAGGAGCACCGAGAGCAGAGAGTAAAGAGGAACATCAGCAATCTGCTGTGTGTGCTGACTTGTCCATGTTTAGCTCTCAACAGAATTAGGTAAATTGTTTTACTCTGGAAGCCAAACGCATACTTCCACTGAAATAGTGGAAATATATTTTTGCATTCATTACCCTCCACCCCCTCCCAACCCCCTCCTGCTGGCAAAGACTTTGAAATATAATAGCTTTGTCGAGCTCTTAAGGGTGCATTCTGGGTTCACTGTCAAATCCGAGCCAATTTAGGCTCCTTTTGAACACTTGATGGAGTGCACATTAGAAATGCAGCAGCTGCTGACTGACCGCAGCGTCGTGGTATTCATGCCGTGCCAGGTTGAGCAGGACAATGGTCTCATCTTAAAAAAATGTCGCTCAAAATTAGTGTTTGGATGTGTTCTATGACAGAAAGCCTCAAGTCTGGCAAACACAATGTCACATGGCTTGTAAAGATTTTCCTTTAACAATAGTCCATTGTTTGGATTTTATTTTTGGATGCAGTGCTGTTTTTGTGCTGACATATTTCCCAACCAAATGCCAGAGTGTGCCCAGGATATTTGTGTAAATCATTTGAAGAATTCCTAACATGGATGCTAAGGAGCCTCATTGAGGTGTAACATCAGTGCTTTTTTGGCTTCAAGTATCAATTACTCACAGAACATCTGTCCTGACACTGTTATTTTTCTTGCTATCTGCAGAGAAACCGCTGCCCCAAGGTCCCCCAGGTGGTGTTATCGGGATCCTAGGAGGGGTCGTTGCCATTGGACTGATCATTGGTGTGGCTGTTACTGTTTTCATGGTCCATCGGCGGCAGCAGAAGACCCGCACGGAGACTGATAATGACCTGTGAGTACCTCGCCTCTGCCACAGAATATTGCAGCAGGCTGGACAGGTGGTGAGATTAGGTTTGTGCACTCTTGTCAGCCCAAGAGACAGAAATGCAGCAAAGGACAAAGCAGGGTTTTTTTTCCCCCGTCTTGGAGTTAATATGTTCAGAGACTGTAGAACACTCTGCGATCATGTCACCACTTCCCTGTCGATTGTCTTCTTTTCTATTGGTCACTTAAAAAGAAAAAAAAAAAACGGACTATATGGAGGAATAAAAAGAAGTTTAGTCCTCTTTGCAATTCCAGGTAGACTTAATGATTGTAATTGAAGTGGTAGCTATTAAGTAGCTGCTTGACTGATGCAGGCATTTTTCCCACATTAAAACACACACTTTTAATCAGGAATAATTGCAGGAGCATATACTGTAGAAGTTCACCTACTTCCGTCAAATGTGATGCTGAAGCAGTTGTTCAAAATGACGCTTGCATAACATTTAACCTGAGAAATTACAGCTCAGCATGTGTTTAAAAATAAATAAGGCTTTTTTCATTACATTAATCACGCCTGGCTGGCTGCTGTTGCAGATAGATTTATGGATCCTGTATCTGATTTTATGCTGCTGCCTCCCCACCCATGGCCAAGCAGGTAATTTTGTTCTGCCTGCGAACTGGGGGCCATGACAATTTTGCACAATGCCAGCTGCTGCCCATACACAGAGGAGAAAACAGAAGTTGCAGGGGATGCAGTTGAGGGAACTGCAATCAACAGAGCTGTGAAATGAATTCTCGCGTTATTCCAAAGGTGATAAAAGTCCCCGCAATCTGTTTAGGAAGAAGTGTAAAAAACATGTTGTACATGAGGACAGAAACAAAGATTCCAGTTGAATTCTGCCTTTTTTTTTTTAAACCACCTGGCTCTGACACAGCTCACTGGTTGCCAGGGTTTCCTATGATGCTTTTGGCTGTACTGGGTGTACAAGTGGCACTGAGCATCCCTGTGGGAATGCCACTGCTGCTGCTGCTGTTGGGTGGAGGGTTTGGCTATCATTCCTCCCTGGGAATAATACCAAAACAACGGAGGCTGGGGGTGTGCAGAATCTGGCTGAAGGTGCACATGAGCCTTTAATCAACTCACATGATGAGATTACAATGCTTATTTTAGAGGTTTCCCCTCCAGAATCATGTAATTGATTTGATATCCAAAGCAGTGACGCTAACACGAAGCGCTGATGAGACGCTGTGCCAGGTTCTTCGGCCTGCGGCTGCTGCTGTTTCAGGCCTCTGCAGGTCCTCCACTGGGCCCACAGAGACTCAGGAACCACACTCAGGAATGCTTTTTAAGACAAATGAAGCACACAGACTCTTACCTCGCCCATTGCATTCTGTCTCTTTCTCCCTTCCTGCTAATCTATCTTTCTTTCTCACTCTGATGCCAAAGTAACTGCTCTCTGTTTCCCACTCCCCTCCCTCAGCATTGCTGTTGCTGCTGTTGCTGATAGTTGTGTGACACAGGCTCCAGAGAAGCCAGAGTCCCCCACAAGGAAAGTAGAGGCACCTGACCCCAGTCTATCCCCTGCCGAACCCTGTCCTCCTGGATCCTCTATTCTGTTGCCTGCATGTAATGGTGGACTGCAAGTGACATACTTGAGCACACCATTGTGAAAGCAGCAAATGCTCGGCATGGTCATTTACCAGACCTTCACACTGGACTTGACGTGAAAAAAATGTTGAGTTGAAAGGATTTCATTTTTTTCCTCTGCTAATGCTCAACAAATTGAGACGTTTGATCATCTCTATTTGGTGCATGAGAAGAAAAAGAAAAAAAACAATCAATCAAATAATGGCGAAGCAGTTTGATAAACAACTATGAATGAAAATGAGAATTAAGCAAACTGAAAACAGTGCCAAGATAAATCAAACTTAATTAAAAGTCTTAAGATAAAATATCGAGCTCCATTCAGAGTTTATCAGATTTTGGGAGCTTGGACCGAGCACAGAATGAACATGCATATCAAATAGAGGCAAATCTAACAGCTTATAGAGGCTTTATTTTACATAAGCTAAAACTCACTGATAATGTCTTTGTTAATAGACCACACTGTGCAGCCTCTCCTCCACCTCTTGCTCTTTCCCTTACTTTTCTGTGCATGATTGTCGTCCAATATGCATGACAAGAGTTGTAGTCGTGTCAGTGCTGTGTACTGTTGTTACTGTAGCTCGGCATGTGTTGCTCTATGTAGTGAAATGTGATTTAAAGCTTTGAATTGTCCAGATATCTGTGTCGTCACCCAAAATGTTCAGTGTCTTATGGAGAAACTGTTTGCTTTCTTTAACAAAAACAAAAAGGGACAATGTCATGTGGATACAGAATAGTTGCAAGAGAATGTGTGGGGTTTATTTTAAATGTAGAGAAACACTGCGAGGGAGATTCATAGTTTTATATGAGTGTCTGATGTCAGGCTAAAGGGGAAGCATTTAGCTCGACTGTTTAATTCTGCATGTTGATGAGCCGTTAATCAAGCCTGGGCATTTGATAACATGCCTGACTGCACCGCCAGTCACGCCTCTGTTTGCCCTCACAAGGCAGCACATGATGTGACTCAAAATTGGTCAATCCTAATAAATCACTGGCCCTTTAGAGGCTGCACTGGCACAATAGTCAACTGATTATCAAAATAGATGGGCATTGTCAAAAGCGATGTTCTCAGAATAATGTGTTCATCGCTCTGCCTTTCGCCCGAGCGTGATGTATGACCTCCAAAATGTCGGAAAGCACTGCCAATCGTGGCGCCGTTCCCCTGCAAAATGAATTCACTCGCCAGTGCTCCTGACATGCAGCTGGTGTTGACACAGTTGCAAATGCTCGCCGGTATAAATCACTTTGGTGCCAACATCCTGGCTGTATTTACCACGGTATCTGAAAGGAATAACATGCAGAATGTAAAAGACTGCTGAGTTATGAGCTGAATATCACTGTCACCACAACAACTTCAACACACTCGGTGCCGATTTCTGTGCCCTAAGTGGACAGGAAAAGGGTTTCCCAGGACTGAAATGTAGCACCATTGTGACTTTGGAGGACACTTGAAATTACTGATGAATTCCACAGTGAAGTCAAAGTGAGAAAAATGGGACGCTGCAGTTACAAAACACTCGGCAGCACAAACTGGAAGACGCCAGTGGCAGAAGTGACTGGTCGAGATATGATTTGTTCTTGTGTATCCTGTGATTTATAAATCGGTCACTAGTGCTGTGTGGGGACCTTTACAATGTGATAAATGGTCATTCTTTGTTGGACACCTTCTTGCTTTAAGCTGTAACCAAAGTAGGTTTGTCTTTCTTGTCTCTCCGAGTCTCTCAACATGGACTGTCACCGTACTGGTTGTGAACTCGAATCATTCACTGTTGTTATTTAAGAGTTATAATGGTGCTTGGTTTCTCTGTACAGAATGTGATAGTGTACGTACATGCAGTGCAACTGTCAATATCGTCAATTTCATTTAAATGTTTTTTTTCTTTTTTTTGTATAGCAGTGTCTGTATTCTAGTGTCCATACCTCACATGTTGAAAAAGGTGTGGAGACTGGCCTTGTGTGTGTATAATTGTAAAGTTATGTTCAAAGAAGCGAAAAAACCCTCTAACAACAGAACTAGTTTTTGATAAACTTGTCAAAGAACAAAAACAGAAGTCATTTTGTTTCATTCGTGTTTTGTTCTTTCTTCTTTTGTTATAGCAGAAAAAAAAAGAAAAGCTGAGCTCTGCAGAGTAATTGTTGTCCGCCTTTTGAAAAGATTGGAGCGAGACAAAGCATGAAAGTAATTGCCTCCGAAAGATCAAATCACATTTATCCCGTCTTGCAATTAAAAGTATCATTAGCATTTAAATTGCCAAATAAGATTGTGATCAACAGAAATCAATGAGAGCACCAAGGATCAGCTCAAACACTTCACACTGTTTTCCAAAAGCGCGGCCACAACCGTGTGCTGGCTCTTTAATCCAAACGCTTGTGGGGATGCGACACTCGATTCGGCCTCGCGTGCAACGAGTGCTTTCTCGGCGTCACACTGAGGGACGTCTTAATTCTGATTATCTGCTGCTGTAATGCGGCTTTATTGTTGTGAAAATTTCTAATAGAGGGGTCACTTTTTTTTTGAGAGCGTATTGTACAAGTCATTTTCTGTGCTGTAAATCTTCCCTCACAGATTACTCTTCTCAGTTAAAGGATTAGTTATGTTTTCTCCTCGCTATCCCCTTTAAATCTCCCCTTAAGCTGCCCTGAGCCTTTTGTGGCCAACGGAGTGAGGAGGAGCGGGGTCTTCAAGGTGGATGTCTGAGTCGGAAACAGTGCAAACTTGAATGTGGCTCATGCTTCCCTGCCCGGTGCTTTCTGCTCCCCACAGGCTTGTGCTGCTTGTCAGCTTTCATTAGTGTCTGCGTTGCACAAAGCCAACGCCCACATGCTGCCTGCATCACACTCGGCTCCGAGGAGCTCACACTGATCACACAGCTGAGATGCACTAGAGGAGGTGAAGGTGCCGCAGAGCGGGCCATCATTACGCCTCGCTGGACAAATGACAGACTGAGCTAACATTAAATGCAATCCACCAAACCAATTTGATTCTAATGCAGGAAAAAGCGTGCATATGACACGCTGAATATTTAACCATACGCCATATGGCAAAGTATACATCACAGTAGGAAACAACAGTTATAAATATTTAACTTTGCGCAGCCACAGCCCTTACTTTAACTGTTACTGTTGATTTGAGCTGCGACTGACTTGCATTTAACATCTATATGCAAGAAAAGGTTAATGCTCTGCAGCTGCTTGATCACAAATGTTGAAACAAGAAAAAATATCAACATTCACCAGAAACTAGAAGAAAGGGAGAAAATCTATGTAAGATCAAAGGCTAATGTGATTTAGCTTCAAGCCCTGAATGTCAGAGAAGTCATTTAATTATGGAGCTGGAATTTATAGAGTTGTACAGTTGAAATGTGAAGAGAAATGCATTCACTTGTGAAGCAAACATTTTTTCGGAGCTTGCTGCAGCTTTGGAGCTTTTCTCAAATCAGCCATGAAACAATAAGAAAGGCATTGACATCTATACCTCAATCTGCTTAGTTCATCAGGTACACACGCAGCCAGGTTTTGATTTATGTAAAGAGTCTGCTCTGTCAAATGCTTCGTACTGTCGCAGTGAAGGAGGACTGGGCTCCACAGGTGTCTTGATGTGTACTGCATGATGCCTGTGTGCTCTCAGTGGACATTTTGTTTTCATAATGCTCTGCCTAGGCTGCTAATGGAGGAGCTGCTCGACATCTAGTAGCAAATCTTTGATGCATTCAACACAGCAGTTCATTTTATCCAAATGTGCTTCCAGTCGTGGTGCTTTGACATATAGTACATTTCATCCGAGACAAAGTGCACCAAATGGTGACCAAAATCAAGGAAATCAGTTAAAATAAAACAGCATTATAAGTGCACTCGCAGACAGAATTACTGAGTGTGCCATTGATGAATATCTCAGTCCCACAGTAACACACACAGTTGGATAAATGATTGTTAAATCTTTTGAAAATCATTTAGCGTTAAGCTTTTTCGTGAAATAGCAGATTGAATCAGCAGGTCTTTCTTTCCTGCCAGTATGATATGTAAATGTGGATGAATGTCCTGCCGACCACTATATTTTACAGAGGTATTTTTTTTCTTTGCAGTAATTCAGTGTAATGGAACTGGGCCACAGCTTGGATCACTGAGCTCACACACAAACTGCATGTTTGCCTTGTTACATGCGTGCCTGAGCATACAGTCACTGTGTGTTTGTGCACTGCGCACGCACGCCGCTTCATCAAACATGCGTGCTCCTTTTCACCCAGTTTTCTGCTATTGTGTCAACCAGTAGTGACAATCTATGCGCTGACGTTCTCCCGAGGCTGCTGCATGAACGTGCCGTGATTTCGAATGGTGCACAATTCAATCACAAAAGGGAGGTATGACAGGGAGAAGTGGTTACAGCGGGGTGGAAGTCACGAGACGTGCGGGGGTTGGTGGGGGTTCCTCACGTTTGGTCAGCTTAAATAAATCCGCTGTGCATATGGGGTCCCAACACGCCAGCGTCAAATGAGGCTGCATCACATAATGCACAATGAAATGCAATCGTCGGGATTCCTGTGGGATCAAGATCAAGTTGAAAAATGCAGGACCTCAATGCAAACGCTGCGTCATGCATAAACATGGTATGACTTCATCTTACTTGAATACATCTTTAACTTGAAGATGTGCAAGTGATTTCTTTTGGAAACACTGCAACTATTATAGAAAGGTTTTTGCCGCTGCCTCATTTCTTTATAATAAAATGCCAATTAGGTCGGCTCATGAGGTATTCATCGGCTTTTTTTGATTCAGAAAATTGAGGATCCATCACCATTTGCTGTCTATACATGCACAGCACCAAGAGAGGCTGGAAATTACTTTTTGTCTGGTACGATTCTTGAAATCAAATGATCTTGTCAGCTGTCACGGCTTCTTCTCACCTGTATCACAAGCCAGTCAGTCATATGTAGCGGATTACAATGCCTTATAATGAGCACGGCGCAGTGAAAACGCATTTCCACAAGGCTCATTATTATCCGTCTGAGAGAAAATAGATGCCTCTGGTCTGAAGGCTGTGCGACGTGTTGTTTTGCTGTGCCCATGTGCTGCAGGCAGGCTGAAGAGGGTGCCACATGAATCTGGTAGTGGCACGGCAGCCCTGTCTGGAGACAAGGTGATACGGACTGGAAATAATGAGCGTGAAAGAAAGAGTTAAGAGGTGCACTCATGCACAAATTTTCTGCACATTAAAACGCCGGCCTGGCCTTGCGGAAAGGTCATGTTATTCAATAAGGACGTGAACCAGTGCGAATGGGAGGCGGGAGGAGCTGGAGATAATGCATGTAGGTACACAGCTCAGTGTCTGTGCTCCACTTCATTATCTTTGATCACTCCTGATATCATGTCAGAATACGGCAGATGACATCTGACTGCCAGCGTGTTTGAGGGAAGGGCTTTTCTTTGTAACGATTTCGTAGCAACAACCCTTCTGCTTCCTTGTCTGAAATAATTATCCGGATGCACTTCAAACGATTTCAACATCAAGCTTTCAATTACCGCTGTCTTTCCTGTTCATGATTTAATTTTTCTTTTTATGATCGCATCAACGACAGCTTGCCAGAGTGGCCTTTATCGCCAGTGAAAATTCACTGCTGATTTGCAGAAAATAGCAGTTTGCTGTTGCATTAATGGCGGCATGTAAACGAGCACAGGTGTTTGGCTGTTGAGGCTTTGTTCCTCCCCAGGTGTGTCAACAGAAGGGTGGGGCGGGCGTGCTGGGATTAGGGGATGTTGGAGGCAGGAATCCAGGGAAAAGGTGGAGCAGGACGTCAGAGAAGGCGGGCAGCGCGTGTGTGTCTCTGGATGAGACTCCATCCACCCTGAGGACTTGACTCACACATGCCCTTCTCCCTGCCCCCCTATACTCTCTCCATCCCCATCTCCTCACCTCAGTGTCCAATTACAGCCCACTCTCATTAGCACAGTATCTCTCCAGCGAGAGCCTTTGAAAGGGCAGGGGGAATGGCTGCCGCCGCTACAAAGCCACCAACACGAGATCTATCAAAATCCAAGGAAAGAGTGAAAAAAGGCAAGTGCAGGCAGGACTTCTCATTATAGAGTGCTGTAGAAGGTGAGGGACATAAAGAGTGGCCGTCTCTCACTGTGCTGAGTGTCATGTTATCTTTTCACTCTCTTAACAGGACCGACCTCCCACCCGCCCACAAACCGGCCCCTCCCCCACCCAAAAAGAAGAACAGCGACATGAAGGGACACTTGACATCTGACGACATCCAGGTAAGATCCTCTTGCACCTCTTCCTACTCCCCCTCCTCTTCTTCTTCTCTCGCTTTTTATTCTGGTGCTTTACCACAAAAGCTGAAAAAGTTCAACATTTATGTCTCAAATGTATGCTCCGCTCACTGAAATGGAAATTCACATCATATCAACGCAATCAACATTGTAATAAACGAATCAAAACATGCAAAATTTCTTTGACCCTAATGAGGCAGAGCTTCTTGAAAAATTGTTGCCGTTTCTCTTCAACAGCTGGACTTTTTGTTGTGTTTTCATGTCAACGCAGTGGAAATGTCATTTTTGTGGGGCTTTTTACAGTATTTCTCCCTGTAGGTCACAAAGAGCATTCAAGTGTTTTTCACTCTTTTCTGCAGGCTGCTGCTTGTCACGCAGTTCCTCTCACAATCCAGTTACAATACAATTAGCTGCCAGGGCTTCAATATCTAAATATAGAAAGATCTGGTTCTTCACGCAGACCCCATAACATAATTAACAGCTCTGACACTAATTAATTTCCCTCTGATAAGTAAAGTTATGGTAAGTGGGTCACCTACGTTGACCTCACACTGAATGCACCATATGTATTCAAAAGTACCTTGTTGTCAGTTTGGATATGGTATGGTGATTACTCTGGAAGTAGTTTTATTATTTTAACTCATAAAATGAGCACACTTGAATATAATGTGCCACTCAAGTCGGATCCCAGCTTCATTTCACTTCAGTGCATTACTAATATGAATGGGCAGTTTTATTGTAAATCAGAAAGAAGTGAGACATCAGTGTGAAACAGATCAGTGAGGTGGAACACTCACTGACAGAAACACTCAGCAACACTTAAAAACACAGTCTCTGACCGCGGGCAGTGCTGCAGCTTTGATGTGCAAACACGCAGAGTTGGAGGCGGCTACACGGGCGACACACGTGTCACGCACACCTGATCGAGGTTTCTTTCCAGCAGGTAAAAAGAAAGAAAAAAGAAGTAGATGATGTAAAACCCACCTTTTCCTGATAGATCTGAGCGTGTGACATGAAAAAGTGAAGCTGCAGCCTGAAAAGAATGACTCTAACATTAAAAATGGGTGTTTTATGATGGCGCCGGTGGCTGGGAAATAATTGTGGATGGTGGAGAAACAGCTGTGGAAACATTAAAGAGAAAAAAACAACAGCTGCATCTTCAGAGGAAAAGGTTTCGCCGTGGTTCATGTTCAGCTTGATTGACAGTGTCGCTCCAAAGTTGCAGTCTCTCTGACGCTGTTGCATCATTTCCTGTCAGTATAGGAGTCAGCAATCATGATTTCTTCTATACTGCAAAAAAAAAATACACTGAGAGTTTGTCTATAGTGTGCAAGGTCCACAGCTAATGAGGAACTGTGTGTAAGCTTGTGTGCCTTGGAGCAGAGCCACAGCGCTCTACGCTGGAGCTACAGCAGCTGCATTGCTTTTGTCTGTGTCTCGCCACAATGACAAAATGGACTTAATCCAAAGTTGAAGCCGGTTTCTCTCCACATTTGAAACCTGACCTTCCCTGGTTGCACCAACACTGTGTGAGAATCACTTTTAATCAGCTTTAAGGTTGCATGAGAACACAAAGCCTAATCTGTACTTTGCGCTGCTGTTCGAAGGTTTCAGATGTTCCTGGTATTGCATCGACCTTCCTTGTTGTTTCTGTAGATTTGTCCATAGCATAAAACCAATAAGTGCATGCAGTGAGATGTGTTCAGTCCACGTGATGTTGCAGAGGTCTTAGTGTGTGCGCGTAGACCTTTAGTGCTCTCAAGGACTGCAGTACAAAATAATTGCCCGTTCCAAATTGGGAAGATAAAGTGTACGAAAGAATTATCTGAATCTGAATAATTGAAGATTCACCTAAAAGCCAAGTTGGCCACTGTGCATCAGCACTGCTGAGATTTTAAATCCATCTTTACGATGCTCTTTATAGCTTCAAGGTCAAAGTCTTGGACGTCTGGGCAGAGAAAGGAACAAAGTGGAGGATAAGTAAAGCGCCCCGCTCACACAACAACGCAGTGGAGGGTCCACCTAAAGCTGGACACACTGGTGATTAGCAAGAGTTAAGGGTTCTGATTTGACGACTGTAGTTGCATCCAAAGGAACTGGATGTTTAGCAAGCTCACAGCTGGAAAAATAACAAGAATAAGCAGAAGTCACCAGGTTTATGAAACGAGAGTAAACAATAATCACTGACACATAAACACTGAGGATGCTGTTGCGTGAGCAGACATGTACCAAAACGACACGCAGACATTGACAGAGCAAAGTATTTTGAGACTCATGCTCTCAGATGTGTTTGATCGTTCTGCATCTTCAGAATTAAAAGAGATTTACTCTAAAGGATCTGCAGTAACAGAAACACATCGGGGGATAATCTCATAATCTTTCAACTCATAAATCAGAAAATGTGTGCTTGGCCTCAATGTATTGTTGCCCTTTTCTCAGCTTGTTTCTGCCCTATAACCTGTTAATCACAAACAGTTGCAGCTGTACATGATCCTGAGATAATCAGACTGTCTACGTCAATGATGTTGCTTTGTCTACTCTCCACTAGGTTTGTCAATTACTGCAGGTTAAACCTTCATGTTATGCAGGATGACTTTAATAATATGATGGACTTGAGAAAGTTTCACATCACAAGTTTCACCCAGGTAACTTAAGTAGATTTTCAATCTTTGACGCTTTCAAAGAAAATCATTATTTAGTTTGTTCACATAGTTGATTTTTTTCTATGTATGAATACTTGAAATCTCTACATACTAAGAATTACAGACACTAGAAAATCATGCAAACTCAAATTCATTAACTAATTTCCTCGGCACATGTAGAGTAAGAGGCATGGAAAGTACTCCTGGATAACAGGCATACTCAAAGAGACCCATGATCGCAAGCTGAGGCTCAGATACATCTCAGATACATCTCAGATACATCAGATACGTCTTCTGTGAAGTGTCCTGAACTGGCACAGAATCCAAAATAAGAAAAAGCTGCCCAGTAATGTGGCTACAATATGTAAACAATAGACAAAGGTGTTTAAATGTCACAGTGAAATGTGGCATAAAGCCTGCAAAAACTTTCCAAAGTGCAATTCTGAGTATGCCAGTGCAAGTAAAATACCATAAACAATATCAAGTTTTCATTACCACAGTGATTTGCAGAATTTGAAATTTTCCTTTCTTGCCGTTTTCTCTGTGTTGTTGGGCATCTGCAGCTCAGACCACAACACCACGTCCAAACACCCTGAACATCAGTAAGAGCCCAGTCTGAGGTGGAAGTGTGGGATTCACATTAAAAGGGGTCACACAGATTCATGTAATGTTCTGTCAGCGAGCTGGAAAGTAAAGGAGTTGGATGTCAGAGCTGTGTTTCAGAACAGGTTGGTAGGTGACTCTGCTGGCCTGAAGAAACTGGCAGCTTCACATTTTTATCATCTCCCCAACGCACTGAGCCAAACTGCAGACGCAGCCAAAGGATCAACATCTGCGCTCACTACATCATGAACACACACACACTGTGTGTGTGTTTGTGTGTTGCTGTGACAGTGAAAACCAAACCAGCGACATCATCCACAGGAAGCTCATGTCCGCTTGCTCTCCACACAGGTTTCCTGCAGCTAATTGCACATGATGTGGGCTATTATGTTCCCTTCCTTTTATAAAGTACAACTGGAAAATCTTGGTTCTGCCAAGTGCATATTAACTCGCATTCAGTCACTACATTTAAGTGTGAGAAGAATGGGGATCAAAGTGAATTTTGACAGGCTTTTGATCCCACAAATTGAACAGCATGGGAGGTTATACGTTGATAACTTTATTGTTCTGGGTGACTTTCATTAATTTCGTTGACTTTTATTTCGATTCTTTTGTGCCACGCGTGGGTCTGACAAATGCTTAATGAAGGTTTTGTGAGCATTCATGTGCAATTACAGAACTGATTGATTCTGTCGTCACTCGTGCCTGGAGTCTGATGTGAATGTAACACCATAAAAGAGCCTTAAAAGGTACTTCTTTGTCAGCAGCATCAAACTTTGCATTGTGATGGCGTTTGACAGATCAATTAGGAGCATGCTGTGTGTAAAGTTTAAGATCAGCGTGGAAGCAAAACGAGCAGAAACTTGCACCCCCTACCCTGCTGCTCTCACGCGCTGCGGGAAAAAAATAAAATAAAATAAAAATTGCTGCACCTTGAACTTTAGAGGGAGAGACTGAGATATATGACTAAGTCCCCAACAGTGGGGGAAAGAAGACAGCTGTCAGGATGTTGTCAATTCTTTTATTTTCATTCCTCTTTCAAAAACAAGAAAAAAAGAAAAAGAGCCTCAGGTTGCAGAAACTGTGCTGGAGTAGCTTCATGTTTGTGAGCCATGTAGTGGTACGTGAAGCAAAGCAGGAATGGTTTCGCTCATTTAAAATGAATTATTTCCTGCTCAACCTTTGTTTCAAAAAGTCCTTCAGTTAATCTCGGTGCGAGTTACACCCTGCACTCTTGCACCAGGAGTTTAAATACAATCACTGGCAGTAACCTCTTCACTGTAGAAGCTGCATGAACTATATAAAAGCCACTAAATAAAAGTGCCTGTGATCCACTGGTTTTAATGAGGGAAAAAATGTGTATTATAATATGGTTTAAACATCACAACATTTAGTTTTATGGCGTTCTAACCTAATCTTCTGCTGAACCTTCATAACGAAGTATGATTTAAAGACATATGGATAATTTCCATATCAAATGTAAAAAACAAGCAGAAGTGTTTTGCAGGTTTGCACATCTCTATCATCACAACTCTTTCCAACATTATTCAAAGCAAGATGAAACCCTGGTGTGGTCCATTTGTTCACCTGCCAGCAACACGGGAAACAGATGGAAATGTTGGTCCTTTGAAAACAACAACTCGCATGATCCCGTGTTGCTTCATGATATCATCAAACTTTTCTCCTTATTGGTTTAAAGATTTACAAATTACACACTGGGTGTTTAAGACATTCTATTCATATGTTTTTCTCTGAAAAAGCACATTCATTTAATTTTCACACTGAGTATATAATAACAGTTTAACACATTGCAGACTGTGTTTTAAGTTTGAGTGTCTACATCTCCAAAACACAGAAAACTAAACCATTACTGCTGGCGTTAATGCACAATTAAAGGACAGCTACTTCATCAAGTGTCTCTGTAGGTGCAGTCAAAGAGCACAACATTAAACACTTCTATAAAACTGACAAGTATATATTTATATATGACCCGTTTCACAGGGCTTTACACATATATTGACAATCTGTTTGTTTAGCTGCAATTAATTTGGAGCTAATCGCACATTGCTTTCACATATAAAGGATCCTGCAGTTCTTTTCTTCAGCTGCTGGGAAACACACACACATGCACACACGCAAACAGAGACTGATCTCCCTTTTTACGTTGGCTCTACCGTTTCTCCATTTCAGGAGTTTGCATCAGACCTTTGTGTGAAGTGGAGGTGATTAATTGAACAAAAATAAGGTTGATGCACATTGCAAGTTCAACCTGCTGTCATGTTCGATTCTCTGCCAGATTTCAGATCTCCTCTCTAGTCCTCAGCGTCCCAAAATAAATAAATAAATACATAAATAACAAAAACGAACCTGTTGACGTAACAGCGTTGTATAGCTCGGATCTAACGCTCTCACGGTTTTTCAGCCAGGCCACTAATTGCAGAGTTTACCTTGATGGGGGATTACAGAGCAGCTCTGCTGTAAAACTGCTTGACCTGCCTGGTGTTTTGGAGCTGTGCAGCTCATTACGAGTCTTGCTCGGTGTTTCCTGTAGGTGGTTCATCTCGACAAGGAGGAGGAACTGCAGAAGCTTCCTCTTCAGCCTCCTTATTACGACATGGCACCCTCCGAGTCGACCCCCTTCACTGATAAGCCGGTGAGTAGAGACGCCGTGAGTGGCGCCGGGGTCACCCACATCCACTGCCCTCGCTCTGACTGCTGCTGAGGGCCGTCCCCCCAACCCCAGCCACCAAGTCCGTCTCATGCCTGGAGGTATCTCTGCTCTGTGGTGCTTCTCGAGTGACGCTGAGGATCTTTGACGCACCTGTTTCCGTCTGGCATTAAACGTGGACGCAGCCATTCTAACAGGCTGACCAGTAAATCCACTGGCTGCTTTGGCTAAGCTCCTTATCTCATCATTTACATCAGCACCACTCACCTTCCATCTAAACCCGCGCCGGCCGACGTCCTCTCTCTCTCTCTTTCTCTCTCTCTCTCTCTCTCTCATCTCTGTCTCTGTCTCTCTGTGGACTAATTTATATGCTGTGGGTATATAGACAAATTCTATATACGCTGTTCTCACCCCCGCGTTCACCTCCCGCTCTGCCCTCTGCCTCACCTCCCCTCCTCTCCCTCTAATCCGCCGTAATGACTTGTGTTTGCATGGCAACCGTGTGCAGTTGAGTTGCAGCGTGATGCCCTACAGTACACCAACGCCCCTGAGTGTTAACTATCGACTGTGAAGTGTTTGCCGTGTTGTGTCAGACGTCTCAGATAACAGCAGCGAACCTCCCTCAGTGGCACAGATGCTCGAGTGTTTCTTTTTTTGAGGTGGGTGGGGGGGGCTTTTATTTGCTTTGGCTGGACTTTTAGCTTTGAGTTGAAGAAAATTAAACTCTTGTGGACTGTTACGCAGCGTGTGCGCATGCGCATGCCCCCTGTGTATGTTGGCTGTGTGAGCTGAGAGGATTCCTCTCAAACACACTGGTGAAATATGGGTTTTGCTGTACCAGTGATTCAGATCAAGAGCAACAGAGATAGATACACTGGTGTAAAGATGCCCACCTGCATTGGTGGCAAAGGTAAGTTATAAACACACACACACAGACCTGCTGGAAACAGGAAAGTCAGACATTCATTCTAGCTCTTCCTGTCACCGTGAGACACTTGAATTAGCTTGTATTTTCTTATCAGTCTGTGTCATTAGATCAACCTGTCTGATAAATAAATAAATGAATAATGTCAGAAGACAATAGTTACAGGATGATGATGCGAATAGACTGCATTTGTACAATTTGTATCACTCGAGCCCATTAATTATAATCTATTATTTGAGCCCTTTCACTTACTAATGCACTGGTTAAAATGGCCCAAAATTGCCCTTTTTACCCAGAACATGACTAAGCTAATGCTGTTGTACACATCACCAGCCAAATGCTACTCCCACTGTATGTTTTCGTATAAGTCACTGTCTGAAGAAAAAAAAAAAAAGCACTCCTACCCTGTGTTTCAGTAATATCAACATATGTCTGGAGACAGAGAAATAAAGCTGTGCGCTGGTGCAAAGTAGGAAAGATTCATGTGTTCAGTATGAACAGATAGACCTAAGTCTGGGAGTATGGGAAGATAGACCGACACATTGCTGCTTTGAATAACAAATGCCAGCTTTGCTATTTTAGCAAACTCAAATGAGTTTGAGTTTTACATTTGCAGTCCAATCACAGTGACACATAGATTCAATGCGTCTGGATAAAAATGAGTTTGAAAATGCTTCATTTGAATGCTCTGCTGAATGAAATTGTGTGTTTTGTATGATTTGGATGCACAGGCTGAACTTCCTCTTTAACGTCAGCTAAAATGTGAAACTGTGTCCCTCAGCTGTTGTGTTTTGCTGATGCTCCTGATTAACTCCACGCTTTGCCGTTTCGAATTCTGGAAATTGCTGCTTCGCATTAACGCTGTGCTTTTTAAATGACTCATATTTTCTTACCAAACTTGCAGGGATAACTCAATTACCGTCACTATTTTTCCCCAGACGAATTGATTTTAATTTTCTGTGTACTTATTCAAGGATATTAAACTATCATCTTCAATTCAATGCTCAAAGGAAGCGGATGTTTAAGTCTGATAATCCTTGGGCGCACAGGGTAGATTTTTAAGATTTATTTCTTATCTCTGATAGCGTTCCCCTTAAATTGAAGTTTAGGGCTGCTCTTAAGATGAATAGGATATCAGGGAGGTTTTCAAAACACTATTTGTGAGAGACATGCATTGACTGCCGAGCGTCGAGTGTTACTAATGATGATTCTCTGGGGGCAAAACACTATCTGCCAATTCTGAATGTGATGTGGCTGTAATTTTCCCCCTGATTGCACTCTGGTCATGACAAATATTCCACATATTTAAATTTCCAGCGAGCGCAGGGTGTGTGCGGTGGGGAAATATGCAGCGGCGTGCAGTCGATTTAAATTATAAATGTGGAAATTCTGTAAAAGATTCAATCACTTCTATGTAATTCTTTCTCAGGTGGAAATAAGGTACACTCATGCATTATGGGGGACAACAGGTATTATTTCATTGCGCTTCCTCCCTCACATCCCCTCAGCGTCTGTCCAGGGATGGGAGAGCCGACATCTCTGCTTTGCATTTACTTTGTCACAGCTCCTCTCCACTTTTATTCCATTCTCATTACCAGGAAGAAGCAGGCAGGCAAAATAGGGAGACACACTAACATCAGATCCAGTCACTGACTCTTTCATGCCGTCTTGTTACTCTCTGAGAAAAAAAAAAGTCCCACATCGCACCAGAGTGGATTTGGGTTCAAGTTTTAAGTCTTCAAATGTCTTGGGAGATGTGACTCCGGGTGACACAATTATCAGCGGACTGATTTCTGTTTTGTCCTCGGAGACCAAAACTGCTTCACCACGTTAACATCCAACTTTGGACGCTTTTTTCACAAATGCAGAATAACTTCTCTCTGAGCTGTATTTTTGATTTGGATAAACAGTGCTGAAGGCTTTCATGGTGATCTATTGATTTCCCCATTAAGGTCGTTTGCTCAATCATCCACTTGGCCAATTGCTCATCGAGTCAATCAGTCAGTCAATCATTGGACTTGTGTTTGTGCACTGTGGTCACACGCTGGTTAAATGAAGGTCTTTGTCTGCGTTTACATGCACGCTGATATTCCAGGATACAGAAACCCTTCCAGCATCTCTGTGAATGTGCTTGTGTAAAGATTGGGTGGACATGCGTTCACTATAATCCAAGCATCAGAGCTGCAGCACTAATGCGTGTGTCTGGTTTGTTTAGGTGCACTGATTGTTTTTGTTTAAATACAGTTTTCACGCACATCAGCTCTGAGTGTAACATTATGTCTGAGAAATGCTAACACGGGCAAAGAAAACTTGAATCTGAAAAAATAAAAAAAGTGAAAATATGTTGTTGCCACAGCAAATGTAAACATTATTATCCAAATTCAAATAATGGAACAATGTCATTTTGTGCATGTAAACAAAGTCTGAAGTCCATCTTCATCTCTAACCTTGTTATTTATGGCCTTATTTTATGTCTGACTGTTATTTTCAGCGTGGTCTCCATCATGTTGTCGCCCTGTCACGTTCAGAATTACGCTGTGATCTGACTTTACGTGTTCCATGCTTTCACATTTTTCTTTGCCGTCCTCGCTGACACCGCTGCTCACACACGCGGCGTCCTTGTGACCATCAGTTCATCATCTGTATTTGTTCTCATCTGTCTCTGCCACACGCTCTCTCTCTCTCTCTCTCTCAGTCTGTCTCTCTCACTCTCGCTCATATTTTTTGGCTGCCTCACACCTCACACACCTTTCGCCTCTCTTGTCTCCAGAACTCTGGCCACAAGGACTGTGATGTCCAGTATGCGGAGCTGGATACTGCAGCTTTGGCCTCCTCTCCCAGCCCACGAAGCTCTGCTCACACTGGCCCTGGGGATCTTGTCGAGTATGCAACCATCCAGCCTAGCTCACACTAGCGCATGCCATTATAGGCCTTTCCCCTCAGACTTTGGCCTCAAGGTACACAGACTGATGCACTGCTTCCCTTCGTTTATTTCCCTTTCACATGCACAGACCTCCCTCTCTCTTTCTCTCTCTCTCTCTCTCTGCTCACATGGTTCCCTTGTCTACCTTCTTCTTTACTCTTGGCCGTCTTTTGATTTCGCCCTCGCCACTCTGCAGAGATATTTTCAGGCTGTTGTTCCAGCACAGTCCAGCCCTCGTGGAGCAGACGTGTCGTTGTCTGGTGCAACAGAGACACAATGAAGCCTAAATTAAGCCTGCACATTGTTGTGAGTGATCGTAAGATCAGGCAAATAAGTGCTCTGTTTTTTGTTTTTGCTGGTATTTAATAATATGTCTCATTGCCTCACTGGCCAAAGAAAGACCTACTGAAACCTTTTTATTACTCTCCATCCTTCTCTCTTCTTTCAGTCTTTGCATGCATAAATCCCTAATGTAGAGATATGTAGCTAGTCTCTGCCAGGTAAACACCCGTGTCAGTATAACGTGGAAGATTTAGCTGCATGAGTCTTTTGCATGAACATTTGGAAGATTGCTGAATCGCTCACCGCTGCAATTTGCTCCCATCGTAAGAAAATGTAAGTGTGCTCTGGGGTCTTTAAGCCAGGCAGTCTTAACTGCAGTGGCAGGGTGAAATATTGAAGGTATCTCACGTGTTTTTTCTCTCCCAACAGTCACAAACAAAATGTGTTTTTCAAGTGATTATGACACTCTTGACAACCCTGATTGGTAATAGGGCAAAATAAGCTTTCATCTCCAACATGCTGCATCACTGATATCTCATCCGAAGTCAAGAGGAGGGAGCAAAGAAAAATCTTTCCATCACACACAAATACAGTCCTCTGCACCACTTGAAACCATCACAATCCACATACAGCAAAGTGGGATATGAAGGGGGCATAAAAACCCAAGGAGACTGGTTTGTGCTACTGTTTCCACGACAGGTAATTCCCAGATGCTTCTGGAGGTTTTCTCCGGGCGATTGTTGAGACATTCTGAGGCGGACAGTGAGGCACTTGTTATTGAAATACTGTAGCAGCAATTCCCTCCTCATTATGGAGACAATTTCATCCCGGGAAAGTAAATGTAGATAATAATACATTTCCACACATAAAGCCTCAGAAAAATCTAATCTAGGGCCGGAACAAATTGTCTTTGTCCTGGAAATAATTATATATATATATATATATATATATATATATATATATATATATATATATATATATATATGAGCATGAGCATCTTTAACTAAAGGATGCAATGTGTGATGTTTGTGAGCAGCAGTTGTATTTTGCAGGTGTAAAACTTCCAGACAGCTTAAACCCAAAAGCTGCATTAGTTATTCACCCCTTGGCAGCCACAAATGGCAACAGGCGATGAATTGTTTAAATTCAGAGCAGCTGAGAAGCCACAAATCACACGGGCTGATGTTGGAAAAATGCAAACACGCTGACTATCACACTAACTCCGATGTTTTACACAGAGAAAACAGACCAGTGAGTCCGACTTTCCCTGCTCCTTCAGAGACAGTTTCTATCCCTCCGATCTTCCATCCATAACTTGGATGATTAATATTTCTTTGGTAAATTACAGTGTTTTACTGTATTTATCAACCGGCTGTAATGATACACATTCATGTAAACAGATTAACAGAACCTGCACAGACATGTGCATGACTGATGCACATGTCAAAATAATAGAAATGACCAATTTATACAGTATTAAGAGATAAGTGTAGTTTTTTCTTGCATGCAGTGAAACAGCTTCAATAGAGAACCAAGCGCACACAGTTCATATTAGCGTCCCATCCCTATCTGTGGTATTAAATCTGTGGTTGCTGCATGAGCGAGGAAGCTCTCATAAGTCCTCTAAAAATATCCACAGTGAGACATAATTCATTCAGGCTTTGGGTCTTAAAAGTCTTCATTACACTACCTTAATTTTTCATGAAGTTCGAGTAAAAGTGAACATTATCTTTCGTGGAGCCTCATTTCAAAATATGGTGTTTTCAAGAAAGACAAAAAAATCAGGTAAAAGTGAATTTAACAAGAGATAATTCATGTGTACTTACATAAGCAGTTCTGAAGCCGTTTTAAAGAGCAGACATTTCCGCTATTACCAACAATCATGAAATAATTATGCATTTAAACTGCAGAGCATCAACACATAAATCAACACTGAAGATTTCTTCTTTCTTTAAATGGTGGACACAATGAACCATCTGAAAACACGTCAGATAGCAGCCAAACAAACAGATATTGATTCAAATCGAACGTCGGCTTTCATGAGGTGTTCGGTCAACAGCCCTCAGTACGATGGGACAGCCGGGGAGTTTCAACATGAAAGTGCTCCTGGGAATTGCCTTTTCACATTTGTCGTTTGTAACACAGCATCATGTCTCGTCTCAGTTGGCTGCGGACGTGAGTTTAAGCCATTCAATAAGATCTTTATTTGCCGGGTCGCAACCTCATTTCAGTCTTTCAGAGGAGGAGAGGCTTAAGTCACCTCTGGTCAACGACTTCAGAGTAATCGGGGAAACAAATCGTCCGAATGTTAATCACAGCCAATTTTTCAAGCATCCATTCGCTTTGACAGACTTATTACATCATCAGATATGAAATTCATATTTAGCCCAGAGGTTATGCTATCTCTTTAACGTTCTGGTGCTTAGAAATGACTTCAAGGTGAGTCAGATTTCATTTAGATTTAGCCTCACTTAGGCAATTACACATTTAAGGACGCTCCTCTTGTCCTTGTTCATTCATTTTTTTATGGAAAAAAATACGCTTTTTTTCACCTGGAAGAAAGTGGAATGGTGACCTGCTGTAGGATCATCTTTGACAGCTTGATTCAACCGCTTGGACTCTGAAAGACGGGCAGCATGCAGCAGCTTGAGCCAAATGATCGTTAAATCCTAACTGAACACCTTGGAATCTGTGTTCTGGTGCACATCAGGTATAATTAATAAATGACATAATGTCCACCATTTTCATTCACTACCTGGCTCAACATGGTTTGGACAAAACACAAGATGCTGTCATCTGTGGTTTGACATGACATTATGCTCTTCTATACTTTCTCAATCAATGGAGATTAATCCAGATTGTAACCTCAGGAACATAGGATCATATCATAACCCACTGCATGTTTTTAAATGGATTCTGTCTCAAAGTATGTTTTAAAATGTTACTTTTGTATAAACATGGCCTGTACAGTGGCTTCAGTGACATTCAGCATTACACTAATGAATCAAACCAGCAGTCCAATTTCTGCTATGAGTCACACCTGGTCCATTGGTGCCACACACAGTTGATACTGTTGTTCAGCTCTTCAGATCACAATCTGAATCTTCATTGTTTGCACAGACTTCAAAGATACTGCAGTTAAGACAGTGGCAAAACTGGTTTGAACACTGTGAAAAAAAAACATGACATGTTCGAGACTCGAACCACAAAGATCTCACTGTTGACTCCCACTTGAGTCCAGTGGTGTAACATACCTAGCATAATGAGGAGTTTGTATGTATGTATGAAAAAAAATGTTGTTATATCAAAGCATTGCAGAAATGCACAATGGCAACATTTATCCTGCTGCTTCCAGAAACAAAATGTGCGTTTTTCAGTCTCTCAGTCGCAAGTGCCCCTGGTGAAAACAGGCCTTTGTGCTCAGACGTTAGTGTTCATGGCGCTAAAAGGCAGCGCAGGCGCTTGTGAGGATGTAGCAACAGAAGTGATGTTCAGATCAGAGAACAAAAGATAAGAGAGGAAATCCACTTCCTTATCCAATGACAGTCGTTCTCTTCTTTGATATATTCATGGCAGGCTGAGAATTAGAAACAGAACATAAGCGCGAGAATCCATCGTCTCTCTTGTCTGCCGGCAGCTCAGGATTCACTATCTGATCATCTAATAAAATAAACACAAGGCAGAAGTGGTGAAATCTCTCCCCCGGCTCAGGGACCAGGACGCAGCCTCACATCAAGATAACTGTGAAGCTTTTTTGTTCCAGATGTGGCTGAACATGTCTGTGTCAGCAGATGTTGCTTCAGTGACTCTCAAGTTTTGAACAATGGGGTGAAAACCAAGTGAGAGCAAAGTTAACTCTGTAATCACTCAACATTCAGTGTTGGCCACACTATTAAGGCTCAGTCACTCCAACATAAGGGGAAAATCCATAGCGAAAGGACATTTTACTATGTTTCCCTTAATTTTGAGATGGGAAGAATTCTACAAAAGACTCCAGTTCAGTGCTGCCATAACTCTTAAAGTCAAAGATATTCTTTGTCTTTTGTCATTAATGCCCTTCTTTGCATTAAACTTCAGAAGCAGGCATACATCTTCAGACTGGCTGCTATCCTAAATCAGCAAAGTCCTTGGCTCGGTGCCCGAGTTTGATGCTCAAACTTTGCAAACGCTTTAGAACCAGAAACAGACAGATTGAGCTTGACTTCTGCTGAACATCAGCCTCCAGTGAAATTGACTGCAGTCAGAAAAAAATGTTTTCATTAACAAAGTTAGTGGTCAAAGGCAGCTGCCAACAAGTGTGTGGGGGCATTAGGTTTTAATGAAATTCATGAATAAAACAGCTTCTCAAAATTATTTTTTGCCTAAGAAGCTAAAACAGCCAAATAATAAACAGGCTGCAGTCTGAAAGTGTGGAATTACAGCAACTAATTAAGGCCAAGGACACTGCAGAGGAAATTGAAAGCGGCAATGAGAGGAATGTGGTTCAATTTCGATGCCTGAGAGGAGAAAAAACAGAAAATGTGAGGATGCCAAAAGTGCAGCAGTGTATGTGTGTGTGTGCGTGAGTGTGCGTGTGTGTGTGTGTGTGTCTATGTGCAGTGGATATTCAGTCAGAGGAGGGGGAGAAGAAGTTCACACTGCACTGTTGTGCCTCCTGGAAATATTATTATTATTTGACCCTCTTCACTTGCTCCCCTACGGAACCCACCTAATAACCCTAAAAGACTCCTGTGACACCATTACTGCTCCATCTGATTGACACCTATACAGCAGGTGCTCACCTTCACTTAATAATACATTGGGCACTTACATCAGATTTGGTGTAACCTGATAAATTAATCATCGCGAAGTGAACAAATAGCACAACAATCTGTCTGTCTACCGGATAGTTCCCCCCTAACTGCAGTATTTTGTCCAGACAGTCAGACTTCTTCTCTCTTTCTGTCTTTTCTAAGTGTGTCTGCAGAGTTTCTCCAGAGCTGTTAATCCTACACGTCTTCAGACCAACTAATACGCTTAACAAAAAAAAGGGAAAAAAAAAGAAAAACTGCTCCTCAGACTGTTGATTTTAATTTGGCTTGGAATCTCCGATGTCTTCTCTGAGAGAGAGAGAAGAAATGAATGACCTGACAAAGCAGAACGTTTACTTCAGCTGCTCTGAAGCAAACGCCCCCTTTTCAGGCCCTGCTGTCAGTGTTTGCTGCATGTGTGTCAGGATGCGTTTACTTGCATGTCTCCTGCTGTGAAAACACCAATTCACCTTCACACAAGTTCACCGCTTCACAGCTTTTTGTCTCCCTGAGATACGCTGTGCTTTCCTCTCCATCCCTGACCCTCAAAGTCATTTCAAACCACAGCCTCTTGTTTTTTTTTTGTTAATAATTATTAATTTTATTTTTACTGTTGTTGATATAAATGAAAATGAATCAGTGTTATTTTCATTAGAACGTTCAACACATTTTTTAATATGATTAAGTTGTTTATTTTGCAAATGAAATAAATACAGTATGTGCTACATCAGCTTTTTTATTATTTATTATTATTTATTATTTCACATAAGTGTTCCTATCTTTGCATGCAACACTTTGTAGGCAGATATAAGTCTCTTTGTGATTTTGTTGCCCCACCAACACATTTTCAGAGTGGGGATCATCGTTTTCGTAGATGTAGAGATGCTTGACGAATATTCGTAAGTTCCATTTTCACTCTCATCCTTTTATTTATTTACTATTTATTTATTCTTTGTGCATGTCTGTTTATCATCACTGTCACCTCATAATCATTTTCAAATAACAATCTCATTGATTTTAAAACAGCAACAGTCAAACACCTCAACAAGTGCTTGTTAGCTGTGCAGGAACTGTTTGCATGCGAGTCTTTCGAAATTGGGTCACAACTGACGAGTTGCTTTCTGTCTGAGTCTGAATGTTGTTTTTTTCCCGGGGAGCATATCTAAAAATAATAAGTCCTGAGATGAATATAGACTAATGTTTCTCCTTCAGTGCGGACATGACATTCATTGATCTTGTCAGAATTTTTATTTAAGATTATGATTTTAAAGCTCTTCTTATGAAATTCTTAATCTTCTCCTTTTTTTCTTTCATTATTCATCAGTGCTTGACAACTGAAAAATCTGTAACTGAATCTGTAATATAGGACTGGACATAACACTGGACATATCAATCAATGTAGAATTACAATCATGCAAAATGAAAGACAAACTTGGATTCATGCAAAATAACAGTATATTCACTTTCAATTGGGACAGTACATAAGACATTAACCTTTTCTATTGAATCAGCTAAATTAAAGGCGAGTCACAACTTTTTAAGCAGAGGGCAGAGTGATCATCATAAGTGTGTACTGTATATTGTGATCGGTCCTGACACCGGCACAAAAAGTAATTTACTTCCTGCTCTCTGTAATAAAACAACATCACCTCAGTGGTACTATGCAGGGGACAGTGGACAGCACTGACAATACAAATCCAATTGTCAAATACAATTGCCGTGTTGGAGACTTGACTCTATACCCATCCAGAGCACATGGTGGTTCATCATATTCATTCACTGGAGCCGTTAATGCCAGTAAAGTGAAGTATTCGCAAGTCAGATCAAAGCCACGATTGCTTCCCCACTCAGCGGATTAGGTGTACGTAGGTGTTTGAGTGCGATGTGCGCTCACAAAGCACAACGCAGCTTTGCATTCCTCATGTGGTGCCAGCACCTTGATTAAATGCTTGTACAACTGCCACTGGGTGATGAAAAATAAATACACGCACCTACGCTCTTTTGTACAAAATGTTGACTCTGAAAGTTACAATCTGCGCAGCTGTACACCAGGTTTACATGACGAGATGGGAGCCGGCGAACACAGCTCCATTAAAGATCTTAAAGCCATTAAAACTTTCAAAGATCACTAAAGCATTGTGTTTTAAATCCCTGCAGGTAAACAGTCAGACAATGGACACATCAAACGCTGTGATGTAGCACACACAGACACACAAACACACACACACACACACACACACACAGAGCAGAATAATAGCTGCAGTTGTTTCCATTTAATTTGGTGACCAGAGGACAGAAAAGCAGCACAAAAGTACTGTGAAAAAGTTTCTCACGACTCTTCCTGGACGTCAGTAAAAGAGCCAAATGGTGCCTGATAATTCCAGGGAAGCTTTACTCGCTTCAGGAGCACTGTGACATCTACTTTACACCCACAGACTGTGAAAGCAGGTGCAAAGGTGTTTTTGTGGCCCCCGAGGTATTGCACTGTCATTGGGGCATTCTGGACAGAATCTCAGTTATCACAACACTTTGACAGTGTGGGTAAATTACCTGCCAGAGTCTTGGAGTATGACATCCTATTGATTTGCATTACGGGAATTAGAATCCAGCATTGTTGGACCTTTTTTTAACTGCAGGGGAGTAAAAGTCATCCCCCAGCTGCATTGATTTGGATCGGTCTTTATGTTGGAAAGCTGTCTCGAGTGGGTGCTAAACTGCTGGTGTGTCACTTTGAATAAACTGTTTAACTCACTCAGCCAATTTGAACACAATGATCATCATCGCAGGCAGCTGATACAAGTGATCTGTCTCGGTTGCGAGAGGGCTCATCTGGCACATGCCCCAACCAAACAACCTCTCCTACTTTCTGTATCTGCCTCTCTCGTGACAGCAGAGCCACGTTACAGAGACTCAAGCTAGACTAAACCAGTTTGCAACACCATCTGTATCTGCACATCTGACTAAGTGTAACAAAGTTAGTGGCTTGCTATGCACTTACTGCATCTAAAATGCTTCATCTGGTGCTCCTATGATTTGTCATCTTTTCCTCAATATACAAAAACGTCTAAAAAACCTGTTTAGCCTGAATCTCAGGCAAAATGACAAAATACAGTTAATAACTCAATGTATTGTAAAAAGTGAAAATGTGAATCCAGTTATGATTGTTACTCCAACCTCTTTGTCATCATGTTTGCTCAGTGTAATCAGTGTAATGGAAGATCTGCATGAATGTGTTTTGAAGGGGACCCAGAACCCTTGTTCTCATATAGAACCTATGGAACACTGGTGTCATCAGAAATGCCTCAGATGCTAGTTTATGATCCTGTTTTTGGCCTGGGGATATTACGTTCTGTTTCTCCACAGATCTGATGCCCTTTCATTCTTATCTGGCGACCGCGTGTAGGCTTGATTGGCATTGATTGGCTTGCGACTCACAAAAAGGATCCTGTGACTTCATATTCCCTGTCAAACAAAAAAGCCTAGCAGCTCATTCTGAATTACTGTAAGTAGATAGATTGATACTCATGGAAAGTAAAGTAAAGTATTGGCTAACCTAATAGACCTTTGCAAAAATCTAACAATATGGTTTTAACGTGAGGAGAAACAGCTATGGAGTGTGCATGTATCCAGCGCTATATGTTTGAGCCAGAATCAGGTTTTGAGAAAGACCTTGTTTTTGTTCTTTGGTCTGTGCTTTTTATTTTTTCTTTAATTCTAGGTCCCCTTCAAAACAGTGTGGTAAACTGAATGACGTCTCTTCAATGAACCTGTTCTGATTTGCACGATGATTTCCTGACATGTCGATGCTCGATGCTTTGGGTGTAGCCAGCTCTCCTGAGACAGAGCACACGTGTGACCCTGCAGTGTTATCTTCTACCCCCTCGTTGTCTCCTCCCTGCAGGACTCTGGGAGGCGTCCAGAAGAGCTGCTGAACCCGGCTGAATACATGAGCTACCAGCGCGTCTGCAACATGGAACACTTCCCCGAGGCTCAGCCCGCGCCCACCTACCCGCCCGTCACCTTCCTGCCCCAGCACCCCTACCAGCAGCACCCACCCGCCGAGCCCATGTACTCCAACACCAGCTTCCCTGACCCCGGCCCAGGCCCCCGGCCCCCCTACACCTTCCCCAAGGAGCAATCCGTGTGACACGCCTCGTCACGCCACGTCACCCCACCCCTCAATCCGCTAAACACGACGGTGCTGCTCCGTGGAAACAAAGCTCTGCTGAACGGATGTGTCTCCATTCCCACCTCTTTGTTTTCTTGAGCTTAAACCTTGTTTTCATCCCATGCGGTTGAAAACGCCTGAAACTCCTTCTGTGTATTGTGCACTGCTTGCTCCACCGCCGCCGCCGCCGCCACCGCCGCCTGTAGGACCCAGCTTCACCTTGTGATGTTAGTTTAGCCAACACCACCTTCCTTCCTCCCTCCCTCCTCCACCTCTCTACGCATCACTCTCCATTTTCCCTTTCTTCCTGTTTGTCTCTGACTGCTTCCTCACCTCGGCATATTTTGCTTTTCATTTTGCCAACCGTCTGAACCATGTACAGAATTGTATCACTCGAAATGTTATTTTTCTTCTTCATCTTCATCTTCTCTCCTTTTTTTAAAAAAAATTTGTTTATGTTTCCCACAGTGGTAGTGACCTTTTGTAGTATTGTGCTCCTTCTGTTTTTTTCTTTTATTTTTTTATTTCCATCTGTCAATCATATGCTTGCTTCTTTGAAAGTCAAATACTGTACTGTATGTGTGATCGAGTGTGTTCTGGTGAAAAACAAAAAATCACCATTTGATTTGTGATGCTAATTATGAACAAAAAACGACATGGACTACCCCTTTAATGACAGTTAATGACAAGGTTGTTATGTAAAGATGTGAACTGGCAGCCTCACAACTGAATCTTAATTGCTTTTCATAATAACTTTGCTGTTTTGAAGTTTGACTGTATATTTCGGACTATTGGAAGTCAACATTATCCTCATTAGCTATGACAAAGAAAAGAAAAGAAACAAAGGGCTTGAGATCCGTCAGTATCTACTTTCTCTATGTATCATCATCCATACAGATTATTATTACAATTATTATTATTATGATTATGATGATTGATATTATTATTATCTACCAGTAGTTGCCAAAGACAAATATACTTTCATTATTTTTTATTTTTCATTTTGTTTGATTGGCAAAGTGCTCAACATTCCCTGGTTTACATTATCGCTTGTCATATGCTGTATTTTCCATATCTGTATGTAAAAACTTGAGTTACTCATGGAGGTTGGTTTGAGGCTCATTGCATTGTGGTTCCTTTATGTTTGTGCAGAGTCACGACCAACACTTGTTCCTTATGCAGGTGCAATAGGTGAAGACAATCACATACCTGGGTCGTCCTGGGAAGAGAATAGCTCAAATAACGTTTAACTTGCTCAGCTCGTAACGAAAGGCGAAGGACTTTTTCAAGGACAGCCCACACGTTTAACATATTTAAATATTTTTTTGGAGTATGATTTGTACTAATATAGCCTAGAGTTTCAAATCAGTCTAAGAAAAACACGAGAGAAGAGCTTGCTACTGTATTTTTTTAGAGAATGCTTAGTTATATGCGATAGCACTCCACTTATTTTCAGACTCATTTTTACACTGTGACTCTTCATTTCAGACCATACATAAGCTAATGTGCTTGACGAGCCAATTCCAGGATACTGCCTCCTACACACAAGCCCTCTAGACACGTCAAATTTGCATAAACTGAAAGTTCACATTTTTTGCCATGTCAGAGTTTGTTTGGGAAAAAAATAAAATAAAGAACAGAAAAAACTCGTGTTTGTGCTAAATGTGAAAAAAGTCCTTGAGGTGTTGAAGGTAATTTAGTGTTTACTCCTAATGCTAGGAGTTTATGGGATAGAGTAAAACTCGTGAGACTTTCTCCTGTGCTCACCTTGTTGTCTTGCAATGGCTCGATATGTGTGCTAGCATTTAGTTTAAGCAGTGGACTCGAACCACTGGAGGAGTGTGATATTGCTGTATCTGCTGTGCGAAAAAAAAAAAAACACTGAAACACTACTTTGTCTTTTTGTGACACATTTAATCTTCAAGAGATCCTTCCTTTTTACATTATTATTATTATTATTATTATTATTATTATAATGACATGTGTAAATGCTATGACTTGCTGGAAAGATCGCTTATAATGGCATTTACATGTGTTGATTTTTACTGTCAAATCCTTACTTTTTCAGTCACATGTCATCGTTTGAATGTCCGGATATTTTCCATGTTTGTTTTCGCCCTCAATCTTGTTGTTTTGTGTTTTGTAAGACTGTAACATTTAGTTTTTATTTTTTTAAATGCATACATATATATATACACAGTATATAGACCTGCAGCACATTTCTTTTGACCTTTACTGTACATTTGTGGAAGGATGATACCTGAGTAAATATTATGGTTTTTGAAGTATTTTTGTTGCCCAGGCTGAAACAATGTGAAACAATTTAACTTCTTTTTTTTATTTCCTCTTCTTTTTTATTTTCATTTTGAGTGATGTTTGATGTAAATATTAACAATGTATCTGATGTGTGAAAAAGACAAGTCATGCAGTTTAACATTAAACCTCACAAACTATCCGTGTTATAGGTTTGTTATTCTATTGTCACATTAAAGCTGCCCCGTGTCACTGCTTTGGCCACCTGGGGGCAGCAGAGAGAAAATGCGTTAATATTTTTTCTTATTAACCTGTTACGGATTATATATTTAACGGTTTCATGGTCACACACTGAGGAAAGAGATAGAATTGGCTTACCTTTATAATATTCAATCCCTTTTTACATTAGTTTTCTTCTCCACAAACTCCTAAGAAAAATCTTGAAGCTGCCCAATGCTCCGCTGTCAGTCAGAGCTGACATTGACTCTGCACAAACATCATCATGTGTGGTTTTAAATAAACCGCTGAGCTTCTCCAGAGCTGAAGTCTGTTCAGGCTTCACCTTTACAAGATCAAATTATGTTTGTCAGCAAAACTTTTGCAGAACTAAAACCTGTACAGTCAATATTTCCTCCCAAGCACAGATGACCTGTGATGTGATTGATTTAAAAAAAAAGATATAAACAAGCCAGAATATTTTTAGCTGTAGTTTTATAGTTTTCCCAAAGCACCACAGTAATCTTTGGAACAGCCAGATCTTTTTGCTGCTAGAATTAAGTATGGAGACAGATGCTGCCACGTAAGATCAGCCAAGATGCAGCCTGGCCTCCACACAGCGGGTAGCCTGCAGCAAGCCCCAGGAACACAACCAGACAAAGTGAGGCCACCATGTCGAGGATGTCATGCTCACAAACAATTTTTTCCATAAACATCTGCTCCACAAATAATAAAAAAATAAAATCTTACGATGAACTTTAAGAGCTTGTAGGCAAAGTTTGCTGAATGTTGCTTCCTGTCGTGAATAGCATATCCAAACACTTTGACCTTTCCACATCACTGAAAGCTGATTTTTAAATGGAAGAAAGACTTTTGGAGAACCTCTTGCTGCAGCTTGCCTTCAGTCAATCACCATCATATGCGTAGGTGGTATCCCACTCCCTGCACACACACCCCAGCGAAACCGGATTAATACAAACTGTCTGGTTCAATATGAATTAGTGTATAGACTGCTTCAGACTGCTGTGGAGACTTCCTGGATCTCAGGGTATCACATGACTCCCCTTTGTGTGCTTAAGGAGGGTCCTTGTCCCTGAGTTGTTAAGTTGAATGGGCTGATATGTTGGTATTTGTGGTATCTGCAGATAATTCCTTAAGATAAGTATGGCAGCTCTAATGGCTCCAGCCACTCAGTTTAAGCCGTCTCTGGGTTAACTCTGCTGGCAGAGCTGCAGAGATGTCACAGGAATATTCCAACATCTGAAAATGCAGCTGGTCAAGAACCGACGAGCTCTACGTCCTGGAGAGGAACTATATCCTGCAGATGCCGGATGTGTTTGCTTCAGTCATGTCAAAGAAGATAAAGATTTAAGATCCAGCTGTTTGCACTGCCACACATCTCCCATGCTTCTCTGTGTATTCTTGCACATCTATTTATATTATTTCCACTTACTGTACACATTTCATACTAGCTGTGCATGCAGTTACTAGATACACAATACTATGCATACAGTATATGGAGAGAGACAGATAGATAAATAGAGAGAGAGAAAGAGAGGGAGATTAAAAATGGTGAATGAATAATAATTATCTATCCAGCCTGACATCTACTGAACAGACCACTCAACCACTTTAGACTTATTAAAACATATATATATATATATACACACACACACACACACACAGTGGAACTTCACGATACAAAATGAATTCGTTCCAGAAGGGCTTTCATATCTTAGTCTTTTCATATTGTGAAAATACAAAAATTCATACCCCCCCCTCTGCCGCAACCAGTCGTATAAAGTGTAAATATATGACTTTTTAAATATAATATTAAAATATACGACTGTTTAAAAGTGTATAAAGGACCCAGAGGACAGCGGCGAGCGGCACTTTAGATTTTGTTTTTGTAGTTTGAATATTTTTTTGTCAAATGGGATGGAAATTTCTTCAAAGCCCAATTTGTATTCTGACTTTTTCATATAATAGGGTGTTCGTAAGTCAATGTTCCATTGTGTATGTGTGTGCGTGTGTGTGTGTATGTGTATGTCTATATATATATACATATATACAAATTTGTTTTGGCCAAATTTGTTGCTTCTTGATTGTTTCTAAATACTGTGAGTTTTTGTTTTTTTTTCATTTCTGGCTTCGTATTGAATTGTTTTCTCTTTGTGCATTCACAACACAGCTTGGTAGGTATTTGTCCACAGCACTGCTGTATTTTTATACACTGTATATTATGTCCGCACTCAATCTAAGTCTCCTTTAGGCCCAATAAAATGTTTTCACAACCATTTATCATTCTGTGAAAGTTGCAACGCTGGTAAAACTGTGAGATATAAACAGTAAAACTGGACTCCATTTCTCTGCATAAGGAGACACTGAGGCTTTTGAAAATGGGGCCTTCAGGGATGCTAAACGAAAACTGTATTCCTCCAATCAACATCTGGGAAAAAGTAACTGATATAGTAGGATGTGGTCCATGGCCACGGGCTGTGAGCGCCTCGGCAGTTTCATCACAAGTGAATTCATTCACTGGGATTTCAGAAAGTCAGTAAGTCAGCAGAAGTGCGCCGTCAGTAACACCTACACAGCGTTTGAAGCGGCTTATCAAAATATAACAGTCCCAAAGTATCTGAACCATGCAGTGAATCTGCCGCTTGCTTTAACACAGGCAGTTTCCTTTCACTCTGCATCCCTGCAGCATTTCCCCTACACGTCAGGTATTTACGCAGTAATATTTCTGCTTTGTTTCAACTTCAGTGTATGAAGTCTACCCTGGGAAGGGGTCATGGGGGTTTCTTCTGTGTTTTTTTTTCATAGAACAGGTTGGAGCAAAGTGTGCATAACTGAAGCAAAGTAACGGCTGCCGCTTCACTTCTCCAGGTCAGCTTTACCTGCCGATGTAGGTGAAGTTATCACAACCTGACCTCTGGTGGCCTCATGTAATAAAAACAAAAGTGAGGAGAAAAAAAAAAGTCCCTCTCGCATGCAGCGACGGTGGGTAAGACTCCCAGCTTTTCATGACAGATAAAGAAACATAAAGCGCCTCCTCTTCTCAGCCTGTCCTGGGAAGAGAACCTGGCATGGTGCCAAACGGGCAGTGATGGCAAGTTTCCTGCGAGATGTGACTGATTATGTTCTTTTTCTTTGTATTTCCATATGATTGAATAGCATAGAATAGAATAGAATAGAATAGAATAGAATAGAATAGAATAGAATAGAATAGAATAGAATATCTTGAAAAATGAGGAGAGAAAGGTTTCTGAAAATGGGGGCCAATGTCAGAGACATGGATTCCGGTAAAAAAGACGGTTTTGTTGAGGGGATCTTTGTTGTCATGGTTACGACAATAAACAAGTGGTTAAGGTCAGGGAAATAGTGCAGCCATGGTTTGAAAAAAAAGCAGTGGTCTCCAGTGTTTGAGGCCCATGTTTGGACGACGTAGCCAAGCAAAACATAAATGCTACTTGCTGTTTTGTCACCGTATAAACACTGATGAGGATAACATATCATCACAGCCAACAGGCGGCACCCGAAACATAAAGCGGCGATTGTGTTTGGTTTGAATCCAGGTCTGCTTCCATTTTTTACAAACAGTGGTGGGAAATGAAAGGAGAAGAGCTTCACAGAGATGTGTAAAAGTCTTTTGAACAGTTTTTTTTATATGAAAGCCTAATGATGTTCTGAGGGTTTTAGTTAAATTCATGCCACAGAGAAAAAGTCCCCGGTTCTGAAAGAAGTTCAGTCTCTGAAAGCACAGAAAACATTATTCCACAGCTTTCATTGACTGAATTGTTGTGTTTTTTAACCACCGGCAGCTCTCTGAATGATTTAACCAATTTCATGCTTCTACTGCAAATTACTTAATAATCATACTCATTACTTTTCAAGATGTTATTTTCATGCAAGTAAATAAGAAATGACACCATATTAAGTGGTTCTACTGACTGAAGGAATGGACACACATGGACATTAGTGAGCAGGTGTTGTATTTGTAGTAGTAGAATACTAATAATCACTGGTACACACATCATGCCTGACTTCCAGGATTTTCTGTAACAAGTTTCACAGAATGTGGCCAGACAACACTTTTCCACTTTTTTGCTGGTTCTTTGGTTTTAGTTTCAAATTAGCTTAGAACTAATTTGCTACAGTTGCAAGGAGAAAATAACATATTTTTCACACTCAAACAACCATTGACTGCACAGTAGTATAATAATTAAAGGTATTCTTATCCTTATTCTTAAAAAAACTGAGACAAACAAGGGGTCTGCTCATGTTGGTTTGAACATGTTGATAAGCTATATAGTTCTTCGAACCCTTCTCAAAGACCCTGTGGCTTTTACTATTCCATCTATTTTTAACTGTGTTTTATAAACCAACAGTGTAGGATCACAATTCTGTAGTATATTTATCTTTCCATTGTGCTACAAGCCACAGCTTAAAGAGTAGCCACATATTTTCCAGTTTTGTAGAGAAATGTGCCCTTTTAAGACAATGTGCTTCAAAAAGCTGATTGGCTGACACAATTCGGACTACAAACACCTTTTTCAAAGTCATTGTCTGTCTAAAGTGAAAAGAAATGGTTCTAAACTAAGCCTAGACTGGCCTTGAACCTACTCTGAAACTTTTGATTGAAGAGGGGGGAATATATTCAATTGCTGCCTCTCATGAGAAAAAAACACAAAATTGTGGGATAAATCTAAACTAACATCTCTGTCTAAACTACATAATTTATTTGAAATAACAGGTTGCATCTCTAAAGGATGCTTCACACAGCCCACTGGAAAGAAAAGCTAAAAATAAAAATGTGTGGTTGTTAAATTTCTTAAAGAACTAGACACATATCATCAAAAGCACACATCTGTGACAGAAAATGATGAACCAGTGAAAGAGAAAGAAAAAAAACATAAAAACATGAGAGAACACGAGCTGCAGGATCCTGCAGAGCATTCATTTCCTTATTAAGGCCAGGTTAACCCCAATCTTTTCTCCGGAGAGATGCAAGAATCGCTTGAGAACTCAGCCAGAAAAGCCCACTTGATTGGATGGTGTGAAGTCTCCCGGAACAAATTCTCAGTGTCACTTTTATGTAACGCGTCGCTCTTCTCCCCTCTTTTTTTGGCTCTTCCCTAATGTGCTTTGTCTCTAATATCTGAGTAACAGACATCTCAGTAACACAGACTTCAGTACCAATCAGAGCACAACATCAGAACACAGCAAATTGTGTTGGTGCTTTAGGTGTTGTTACACCCTGAATACCCAAGAGGCTCTGCTTTGTTTTACGATGAAGACAAAGGTTTCTAATTTCAAATTCCCCAGTGGCCTGAGGTGTAGCTACTGCAGCAAGCTTAAAGCAGGAACACGCCGCAGTAACACAAACACATATTAATCAATCTGATACAACTTTAATGAATCGTGGATCACACACAGGCACAGGTTGTTGACAATAGCGCTGATTTAACATTTCTCATATCCAGCTTAACAAACAAACAAGGGCCTGTGTTTCAGTCATTCATTTTCTCAACCCGCATTTTACCTGCTGTGCGGTGAGGTGCATCATATCCAGTTTGCACATACTGTACATGCACATCCCCCCATTCTTCTCATACATTCACTCACATGACACCGAGATGCCCTCATGGCTTCATTTTAAAGATAAACTGTCTTGAACATCAAAATCAAAATATGATGAAATGCTTCCATACTCTTGTAGGTTCTACCTCTCACTGGGCTGACATCCAGTTACAGTATTCCCTCGTTTCTCACAGTTAATCTGTTCCGGGCCCCCGCGGCACCCTATTTATCGTATAATTTACATATATTTATGCCCCCGTTTCCACTACACGGTACGGGCTCGGCTCGGCTCGACCCTGTGTGCGTTTCCATTACCTGGAATGTGTAACCCAGTACTGTTTTTCTAGTACCTGCTCACCTGCCGGGCCAAGCTGGGATGAGTAGGGCTAGGTGTCATCAGAAACACCAGCTCATCGGTGCGAGTTATAAAAAAAACAAACAAGAAAACTTTTCTTCCACAGTGAAGTTTGACTAGATACAGAAAAGTACATACCTTGTGTCGCCGTGCAACCTGACTCATTTTGTCCTCTAATCTCTGTAGTATTTCCCAAACAATCCTTGTTTTTACGCAGTATTTCATTTCACTGCCTCCAGCCTCTTCTGGAACAACATTTTTCACCTTGCAGTGGCCAGATATCCAGGATCAAAATTATCACCCCCTCGATTTTCTCCATTGGGTGCATATAGTTGTTGTTGTTTTTCTTCCCCCTACTTTAACCCACGGTCAGCGGTGTCGCGTTGAAGATGACGCCACGTGCACGGCCGCACACGTTGCTATGACACCTGAGTACTCTAAAGTCAGCGCTGTTTTGTAATTGGAAAATTGTATCCATGAATTAAAAACCTGTGATGCACTGAAGTCGCGAAACATGAACCGCGAAATACGAGACTTTCATAAGACAGATTGTATGGTGGCAAAACAAATTCCAGGTATTGTCAGTAATAATTGTCATCATCATCAACAACAATATTGATGACGATAATAATTTTAAGAATGATTATAATAATAGCACACACAGAAACCACCTTGCATCATTTCCTCAAACCACAAAAGGAGACAGGAGAAGTGGTTCAAGAGCTGCTGTGATGACATTTTTATTTGTGAATTAGATGAGATGAAATTACCTCCATACGTTTGAGACACGCTTATGTGAAAGTGAACCTATTACAGCTGCTCTTTCTCAGACAAGGACAATTTCAATGTAATTTCACCTGATATACGTAAGGGCACCACAGGTTTGCTTTGGATATATCCGCAGTGCACAGCTGATTCAAAAACCTCTATGTCACATTAAAAGCCTCACTAAGACTATAATATTGTAGGCCTATTAGGCTGCATTGTGTCATGCTGAACAAAGTTTCTTACCATCCTGTTCACCTCGTGCACCTTGGCAAATTGATAAAAATTTCTAACAAGTTCCCCAGTCTCCACACAAGGTGGCATGGCAATGAGGACGGCTCAGCTCCGGCACGCAGCGAGGGAATTACCGGCACACCTGCAACATCCCTGTGACCAATTACAGCCAGACTCCAGTCATCGAGTGTGTGTCGGGGCTTTAAAGAGATCCCTGTCACACCCAGAATTCAAGACAGGAGTGACCGGGAGCATATTAAAAGCTCCTGAAGTGATTTCTCATTTTCTGTATTAGAATAGTATTAGAATAACCAGAGAGAAAAAGCATCAAATGTGACAAGTGTTTAGTGGATGCATAAACAATTCCATCTCATTACACTCTCCAATAAGTTGGCCGAGGCAATTTCCTTTCAACACTTGACCTTTCAGACGAGCATATTAAATGCATCTGTTTTGCTTTGTGCGCCTGTGTATGTCCATGTGTGAGTGTGTGTGTGTGTGTGTGTGTGTGTGTGCGTGTGTGTGTCTGCAGAGATGTGGCAGTTAATGTATCATGCTGTTGATGAGTTTCTGCTTTTAGTAAGGCAGGAGGAGTCAGAATCGATGCAGCTCGGCGGTAAAAGCCGGAAACAGGGACAGACAGTCGAGGCAGCAGCTCAGACGGGCGTCGCGCTCATTTTTTCTCATCAGCTCTCTGCCATACTTCAATATTGTGTTAAGCTCATCGGGATGCATGGAAGAGAAAAGGGAAACAGAGACTGAATTGACTGATTCGCTGCCTTGCACAAATGGAAACAAATTCTGTGTGACACTCCTGTGCAGAGGGAGATGAGCCGCTTCCTCACTGAGGCCGCGACCAATACGCATTATTCCTCCTGCTATACATCATACCAGCTCCCTATAGTCAAGCCTTTTTCCTTTCCCTAATCACATATTGCTGGGAGAGCAGTTCTGAGAAGCTACGTTTAGCTGGGGTTTATTGATACTGTGAGTAAAGTTTTGCAAACTGATTCATATTATCCCCAAATGCTGCTCTCGTGTGATAATTCATATCACATGACAAGCCGAACAATGAGTGTGAGACAGCTTTCTGGCCCTCAAGGGAGGAGCAGCAGAAGCAGAACAGAACAGCAGGACAGAACATGTCCAGTGTTCCCCAGTGGGAAAAACATAAAGACCTTGGAAATATCAGAAAGACTAGAGGAGCCATTTTAATTCCTCTTAATTCTCCACCTTATTTCAGTGTTTACTAAGTGCTCCGCTCACCTTGCTCCACAGATCCAGACTTTATTTTATCTGACTCAAGCTGATAGCACGCACAGGCTGTGGTTGCAGTTTATTTCAAATGGAAGTTTTTCTCATTATCGAACTTTCATCTTGGTGCATTGTGCTTGAATATTATAATCACGTAGGTCTGAGTCAAGAGAAATAAAGAAAGGATGGAATTAGTTTTATTGATTGAGGATTATTATTTTGGATCTGACTGTAGATGTAATCAATTGCTTTCTTAATGCAGACAAAACAGGGTAAAATAAGATGAAATAGACACATTTTAAGGCAAATTGATGTATTTATAATTATAACTTTAACATAAAATATGTATATACCCATACTTTTTGCATCTTTTTCTTTATCTCTTTCTTTACTTTACAGTGCAGAAGTGATCAACAAGAATGAAATGGAATTGCCTCCTCTGATTCACACACAGGCACCTCCTGCGTTTCCCTCATCCGGTTCGCAGACAGTAATGGATTTCAATTATCTCTGCTATCACAAGGGTGAAGGGTCGATTACCAATTGCTTAAAGGTAATCATGTTAGCCTGTCAGTCTTTGTCCACTTCAAACCGCTGTGAACAGCACCAGGTATCGTCCAACGGCTGCGAAAACTAAATGCTGCTGCAAAACTGCAGCGTATAAAATCACACAACATCATAAAATGTCTTATATTCTGCCTTGATAGAATAAGGTCCCCAGAGGTAGCAGCGTGAAGCTTTTAACAAGAGTAATTTTTCAAGACTTTGACCTTCAACAAATTTCTTGGAATCACATAATTACATACTGCACATCTGAAACGTGAAATATAATTTCTGAAGTGTCTGAACTTTACTGTGTACTGCGTTGAAAAGCACAAATGTTCATAGAGAACACTGACACATGTTAACACCAGGTCTGTCATTTAACACAATGTGACTGGATTCTCTTGGAGATAACATTGTCCTCATTTGTAAATATTCTGTGTCCACTTTACATGCATGTACTGCAAATGACTTATCTCATTCCAACAACCAACACAATGTGTTTACTAGTAATCCTAAGCCTTGTTTAATATATTTATTTAAACAAAACATTGTTCCCCCACATAGTTTAATGTCACTTTGATTATCCTAAATATTGGTAAATTACTTATTATACTAATCTTTCCGTAAATGAGAAATTCAGTCACATGTAAAAAGATGATGAACTGCACTAAAAAAGTTGCAGTGTCTAAATGTGATTAAAGCACTAAGTTTGAGGAAAAATGAACTCAAATTCAGTGAAATTATCCGTCCATTCAGCAAGATGGTTTCACGAGACAAGATAGACAAGATTTATTGAAGTAAAAAGTGCCTGATTTAGGGTTACGGTGTAAAGCTGAACACACTTATCCTTTTATCCTTAAGAACCAATTTGCTTTGTGCATTTTTTTTCACGTCAAGAGCTTGGACAGTAAATGAACAGCATCTCACTCCACTACTGTATGTAAGCGTTACACATGTTGGATTTGATAAATTCCCCTCCTCACGATTGTCAAGTAAGGTCACAGTGGTAGACATGCGAGCAGCAGGAATGACACTCCCATAAGTTCCTGATCAGACCTATCGCCATTGGGATTTTCTGCGACGGAGGGTGGGGTGGGTGGGTGGGAAGGTTGGGGAGGAAAAATTGCTCTTACAGAAAAAGCCAGAAACTAATTTTCACGAGATCAAAAGCATGAAAGAGCACTTCTGTGCAGGGATGATAAGCCTTTAAGAACCCTGCCAGAGCCCCAGGACAGTGCTCCGGTCTCAGCCATGTGGACACTTTTCTGCGACCACCTGTGTCCATCAGTGTCCAGGAGTGGAGCCGAGGGGACTCGTTCACAGGAACGCCAGAGCAGCTGATAAATGGAGAGCAACGGTGAGGAGGCAGATAAACAAAACACAGCCGCAGATAAGAGGAGTGAGGAGTGTGTCGTATGCTATCGTGTAGACAGTCATTTTCATACATTACACTTCAAAAGCGTTTGAGTGTGTCTGTGTGTGTGTGTGTGAACACAGGGCAACAAACAGGACTGATTATTCTTAATCATCCTTGAGTGAATTTTGTTCCCTCTATTACGAGGGCAGAGTGTCTGTGACCTCCGGCCTCCTCTATTCTCTGCCGCCCGTGATGTTGATGACGGAGACATTTTAAGTTAATTTACCTCCTTAACTTCTGGGCGTCTGTCGCTTTGAACCACACAGTCGGCTGAAAGTCTGTGATGTTAATGTGAACATCGCCAAGTGTCTCATTTTTTTTATCACAGTTACGATCCAGAGTAATGACTCTGTCGTGGCCTCTTTTTTTTTTTGACATTTTCTGACATGTTCTCCATATCTACTTCACCAGCTCTTTTTTTAAAATTCATTTGTGTTTTGGTCATTTTGTTCAATTTGCTATATTAAAATGTCATGCTGAATCATGAGAAGGAAACCTGTGAGTGCTTTTTGAAGAAACATTTCTCATTTCTCCCCAGACTGTGGCATTTACACTGATAGTGAGTGATTGGCAGGCTTTCACGCACCGATGCAGCATCCGGGGCGACTCTGAGGAAACATGTGTCAAGTGTAGGAAATAGTGTCTTTTTTCATTTCAGATTCGCTTTGCTTCTGTCCGTGCTACTGATGCACCTACTGCTGACATTCACTGAGACATAGAGAGAGGGAAAGAAAAAAAAAATCCAAAATTCACACACAGATCAGGTGAAAGTGCAATTCTGCATCGCTCATCTTTCTCTTTTTCCTCAGTGCTCTGAAGTCCAATCGCAGACCTCTTGTGTTAACTCTGCAGGGGCTCCGGCTCCAGTCCACAAGTCCACGAAAGGCTTTCATCAAAGGTGAATTCTGATGGCTCCATTTGAAGGTGACATTAAATGAGAAGAAAAAAAAGGCCAAATATGCAAAAATGTGAAAATCAGGTGCTTATTAAGCAGCAAAATAGATAGTAGTTTCTCAGTTTCAAAGTACGTTCAGCTTTGCTATTATGCTAAGCATGTGGGGTGGTTAACTCCAAAGCTTAAAGATATTTGTCTCCTCAGATTAAATCTATTAAAGGTATTTATCAGAGGAGACGCAACAAGATAGAAATCATTTGATTTCCTAATGCAAGTTCATAACAGTTTATCTACTGTGCTTGCAGGAGCCAATAAGAAGTTGCACGTTTATTAATGTGCCTGTCACCAGTCGTTCAGTGTGACCTTAAATTTCCTCTTCGAGAATTTAATAGAGCCACTGATAAATGTAAGAAAAACACTGCAGTTTATCACCCTTCACATGACCCGGTTGTAAACCTGTCATCATTGAAAAATGTGTAAGAATGGTTATTTCTCAATTCTGAGTGCTGCTATCAGCGCAGTGCTATATTTCAATTAACTTATCTAAGACCCAAAGAAAATGTGCTCATGAAAGGGAAAGTGTGTCATTAAAGTGAATAAAAGTATTATTATCCAAGTGCACATAATTACCATTACCAAAACCGTGTCACGCTGCAATCCTTTCTACACTTTATGCAGTTATATAATGTTATTCAATTTAACTTCATGGTCATCCGACATTGGATTGTCATTTTTCATTCAACTGCTCTCCAGATGTACTTATTAACCATTTATGCAAATTACCAGACTTTAAGTTGAGAAGAAATAATGAAATACTGCCAAATGAAATGCAAGTATAATTCAACCTCTTTTTTTTATTTTATTGGTTAAAATGTAACTATAAAGACATAAAACCATAAATTGGGTAAAAATATTCTGAATGAAAAATCTAATAAATAATGAGGTTACTCTATCACAGTATATTTTGAATGCAGTGTCACACAGTGGAACAATGCATAGCTGATAATGTTAAATGTCACCCAGAGAAATGTTTTTCCATGCTTAAATGTCCATCCATGCTTAAATGTCCAATCCCCGAATATATGGACCACACTCTCGAATATATGGACCAAACCTGGGTGACGTAATCACGGCACCGCCTCCGTCTCCTGCTTAACTGATCTAAGACCGCAAAAGTGAGTGAGTCGGCTCGAAATTTAATAGCCACTATTTCAAACAATGAAAACATTATAAACACCCTGACAGTGGTGCTGGTCTCATTTCAGTGACGGGACAGTGGGTCAGGGCCGGTGGTCAGGGGATGGGTGCTGTGACAGCCGTCCACACTATAAAGTTAGGTGCAATGAATGAGAAAGCCCAAATACATACAGGAGAACAAAAGCCTTCATAGGGAGAAACAACAACTGCTGCTTTGCAGCCTCGGACATCTTTTTACTTTTTATTTTTCATATATTTGATGAACATGAAGCATAATGTACCGTAACAATGTAACCAGGGGAGATGAATCCTGACGGGGGGAACAACCTCGGCACACCGGCTCTGACTGGTGTTGCCACCTCCCTGTTTCTCCCGGGACACTGAATGTCCCCCCCCACGACATGTCCCGGTGGCAACCCTAGCTCTGACCCACTATTCCGTCACTGAAATGAAACCGGTGCCACTGCCAGGGTGTCTGTTTTCATTTTTTGAAAAAGCGACTCGCTCACTTTTGCACTCTAAAATCCGCAGTTGAGCAGAAGATGGAGGCGGTGCCGTGATGACGTCACTCAAGTTTGGTCCATATTTACGGGAAGTTTGATCCATATATTCGAGAGTTCGATCCATATATTCGAGAGTTCGGTCCATATATTTAAGAGCTTGGTCCATATATTCGAGAGTTTGGTCCATATATTCGAGAGTTTGATTCATAAATTCGAGAGTTCGATGCATGTATTCAAGAGTTTGATCCATATATTCGAGAGTTTGGTCCATATACTCTGGGATTAATTTCCAGAACGGAGTTCAGTCCATATATTAGAGAGTTTGGTCCATATATTCGTTAGTCCGTTAGTATATATATATATATATATATATATATATATGTACACACATATATATATATATATATATATATATATATATAGAGAGAGAGAGAGAGAGAGAGAGACTTGTAAAAGGTATGTTAAAGGCAGGTATATACCTTGTGAGAGTGAAACAGTCTGAATGTGATGGCTGGCAGCAACAACTGGGCAATTGGTTGCCACAGGAGACAGGTCAGGTGATGTAGCTCACCTGAAGCCATCACCACCTGAACACACACATGCACATACACACACAAGCCAGTATAGGAAGCTCAGCTCTCATCGTGGGCCTGATAAATAACATGACCATATGGTCATCGTGTCACATTAGCCTCCGTGACTGTTGGATCAAACAGAGGTGAAGCCCTATTGAGCAGGAGTTGCTGTACTGAATATATTTCAATGTATAAGTAAGGTGGGAGCAGGTCCTTGTAACAAGATACAGTTGTCCAGCTTCCGGGGAATGTGTTCAAACTGTTAAAGAAAACAGACTCATGTCAGCAGCTCAGCGGGAGGAAATCAGCCTTTTATAGGCAGTAATATTTTATCGATACAGCATAAGGCGCTGGATAATGTCGCTAGCAGCTGGTGCTCCTCAACAGCTGCAGCCGTTAACTGGGATTGCCATGGAAATCTGAACAGCTCTTTTCAAAACATGGAGCCAGTTGTGTAGAGTGTAAAACGTGAGACAACGTGTTTTCATTTCATTAAAAAGCTGTGAATTGTTAACTACGGCAGTTTTGAAAATAATGTGTCCATGCACGTGCTAATGTGATGAATGAGAAATTGTTGACTGTAAGAAGTGACTGCACTGAGCTCTGTCTGCACAATATGAACACAATATGAAGTGACATTCATCATAAGGTGGGATCCAATAAGATAAGTCTTTATTTGCTCCACAGTTGGCTAATGAGCACTATTTCAGTCAAGACAACAGCAAGCATAACTACAACAAGCATAACCTCAGTAAAAGACATGAATAACATGTATGTACTTAGTATGTAATAATATGTTAATATGCACTACTGTAGAAAAGTAGTAAATTAACATGACAGACATATCTATATTAGATTTTGAGATGTATATCGACATGAACTCCTACATCTATGTATGTTACCTGGGCTTGTTTACACCATGTATTACACCTAACCCTCTTATATGTTTCCTATAAGTCTGCTTTGACACCCCCTGCATTAAGCCCGACCACCTGACAGAACAGCCTTTTGGAAACTTAATTCATCATGAGCCCGATTAATCAAGTTAATAAATTGAGCCAATTATCCCTGTGCCGCCCCATTACTAACTTATGTTGGCTGACAGATACCTTCAGAGTGATAGACATAGAGCTACGAGGGGCTGCTCCATGGATTTCAAGCCACATGGCTCATAATAAGTGATGACTGAGCAGCACTGATGCAGCTCCACTGATGTGTGTAATGTGACTTTCACTGTTGAGTTTTATCATTCTGTCCAAGTGGAGAAGAACAATAACAACACAAAGAAAAACAAGAGGACACACTGCAACGTAATACCAGTTATAAGATAACCTCATGGTTTTAACATCATCATGAAATGACAAGCACATAATGATAAATATGTTTTGAATATTACATAATAAGAAAAGTACTTTATGTACTTTTCCCAAAGAGAAATCAGTCTGTTCAACAGCCAAAAGAGAACATCACATACACAACAATATGCAGGGGTTTGTTAAAAGCGTGTTATATTGTTGTTATTATTATCATTATTGTTGTTGTTGTTATTGTTATTGTTGTTGTGCAATAATATCAATAATAATATTGTCTACATCACAGGAGTTGTGATCTCCATATTAATGATTAATGATATCTATTTTCCTCTTCTGTTTTATCTCAACTATTTCTCTTATTTTCTAAAAAATTTCCATTAAATGTTTTGCTTCTCACAATTTCTGGAACAGATAACTCTGACAGTCCGGTTAACTAATGTCACTGAGCTCACCTCCTGCGCTGTCACCTCTCTCATTATTCCTGACTTGTGCCTCTGTCACCGGCTGCTCCTGGCCACATACAAAAATGCCACTGACGTCCTTTTAAATCTTGTCTTACCGGTGTTGCGGCCATAAAATTGGAATCCACTCCCTCTTAGTAGAAGTCACAGGAAACCTGCAGCTCACAGAGGAGAAAAAGAAAGGACTCAAAGCAGTATCTCAAAAAGACACCAGACATCACATTGAAGACTCACTCTAACAGCTTGTTTTGTTTTGGAGATAATCCATCTCTGTTTATGATAAATCTCCTATAGTTTGTGCTTTTGCAGTAGCATACAGTATTTTACTGGTGCTGAGAGAAAAGTTGTGAGGGTGTAGCAGAGTGTATGGTTCCTCTAAGAGACAAGCGTGGGTCACATTGATTCCTTGTGAGGGTACAGTACATGGTTGCAAGCAGCCACTTTAAATTTGAAGCAGTAGCAGATTGGAGCAAATTATTAATAAATCCAAAATGTGCAGTATTCCCAGAGTTGGCTGCCCCCATGCGGGCCTGACTCGAGGACATTGGTGTGTGTGTGTGTGTCTCCTCCCTCTGCTCCAGGTCCTTTCACCCTGGGGCGCAGCTGATGGGCAAGCAGTCGCCCTGTGGGTTTCCAGGCTGTGCTGTGAGGTCTGCTCACTGCCCTCCTGCTCCGCCTGCTCTCTGCCACTAAACTGTACTCACCCTAATCACGTCTGCTGTACATCAACCCTGTGCAGTAATTCAACTTCTCACTAAACAAGAACACAATTTATGACGACATTTCACTCCAACAGCAACCATACAGCAGCCACCAAACCTCCAGCTTTCTTTTAACAGACATGACAGGAACTCGTGGACCAAGAACAGCTTTTATTTTGTTGTAATTGACAGCTATGCAACATACAATAGCTGTACTTACTTTAGTAGTGGATACTGCATGAGGTCAATTACTGTGAAAGTTTTCTTTTCATAATATACATTAGCATTACACTGTAGCTTGGTGGCTTGCACAATTGCCTCACAGTCATTATGTTTATCACATGTTATTATGTTAGTATTGATGCTGCTTGTGTTCATACTGCACATATTCTTCTCATGCCTGCATTGATCTTCTCCAGGTGCTCAAATTTCCTGTGTAGGATACAGTGTGGAGGTTTACTGTGCAACAAGCACATGGAAAATACTGAGGTTGTACTCCACAGTTAATCTCCAACCTCTGGTTAACCGTCTTAGCTCAGGTGTCAGAATGCAAATAACTGAGGTCGATGAAAATTATTGAACGTCAAGAGGTCAATATTGTTATTGCAAGCTATCTAGTGTCTTGGAAATCTATCTGTTGGCTGTGGTTTAGATATTTGATGTGAGCCGATTCAGCCACAGACCACCATTGCCCTTCTGCAAGCCACACTTCAGTGTGCAGCAATATCTAACATGAATCATCTATATTTTTTCATCTTACCACTAAAACAAAAACAAATGAGAATACTTACAGAAATATTGATTTTATTGTCAGAAATGTTTATAATAAGTATGATTTCAGAAAATAATATAAGCACTATACGCACCCCGTGAGCGATCAATAATACTAAATCAAAAGAATAGCAGGAACCTTGAGCCGGTATTTCCCCTGCGAACACATTAATAGAGCTTAGCAGCTGTAATTTCAATGGAGCATGACTTGAGTGCTGAGATTCCTCCTCAGCACATCTCTGACCTCTGACTCACACAGGGGCTCCATCCCCCCTACACCCATGGTAACACTGCATGTTTGAACTATCCTTAAAGAATTCATCCATAATATTCTGTCTGTGCGCACGTGAGGCATATTGCTCCCCTCTCCTGCAACATGCCCTGTGCGCTAGCATCAGGCCTTCTGAAGGAATAAATAACCTTCAATCCATGGCAGCCTGGTGCATAATAAGAGGCGTCTACTGATGCCCCCTGACGACTTCTTCCCGTCTCAGTGAAGGAAGTGAAACAACATCAACAAGCCCGTGACACGACTCCAGAGAGCCAGCAATCAAACATGTCTCGTAACAACAACACAGGTGGGAATCTTATAATTCAGTTAGAGTCCAATTCATGGTCACCAATCAATTCCGAATTTGCTATAGCACATGATTTTAGTCAAGGGCTGAAATGCAGAAATAACATTCATGTTACTTCATTTGTATTTATAGGTAGGTCTGCTTGCTGTAAGATAAGAACATATAATTTGCCATTCGATTAGAAGACAACTGTGTCATTGCTTGGAAGAATAATACTCTGAATGAAACACTATTAAATTTCATGAAACATCATAAAAACTCTCAGGGCTCCACCATTTGATACATGAAGAAGAGAAAAATCAATGAGACTGTGAGAAATAAATTGAATAAAAAAACACTAAGATATACAAAATGAATAAGTCCAAATCTAAAAGCAAGCTTTCATGAAAAGCGTGCAAACTCAAGAGAATACAAGATAATGTTCCTCCAAGAATACACACACATAAAAAAAAAAGATCTGACAAAAGTCCTCAAACCAACAGAAAGAAACATAAAATTTACACAAGCGCACTCACAGGGACACAAGGTGTAACACTGACAGGGAAAAGAGGAGCAACTCACACAGACGTTCCAACAAGGAAAGAACTAAAAGACAAGACTTAAATAGACACACATCAAATCGGAGCACACGAGGGGCAGCTGGGGATGAACAAGAGGGAGAGAAGCTGATTGGTGCAGAGACACCAGCAGCCGGGCGGGGTAATCGAGGAAAATCAAGAGACGAAAACAGGAGGAAAAGCAAAACAGAAAACACCTTGAGAAATTTAAATGTGACCTAGAATGGTTGAATTGAGCATTTATCCTTGTTCCCTGGAGCTAACATAGAAACTATGGCACAGTGGTTTCACTGAAAATGCCTCAGGTGCTATTTTAAGGCCCTTTTACAATCCTGTTGCTGCACAGATCTGTTTCATGTTTATCTGGCAACCATGTAAGATGCATGTAGGCTTTATCTTGACTGGCTGTTTTTCCTGCTGTGAACATGAGCTTAGCAACTTCTTCCCGAGTGATGCAGTTGTGGATGCTATTTTACATGCAATTTGTTTTACATTACACACACAGATTTGCCCATTAACAATATCAAAATATCATATATTCATGAGATCAGTATGGTGTTTGTGGACCTGCTGTACGTCTTTGTCTGTACATTATATAATCATTCAATACAGACACAAATAAAAGTGGGTTTTTTTTGTTTTTTTTACCCCCAATTCTCGATCTCCTTTATGGACACATTGTCCAAAGAGACTCACAGCAGAGAAAGGTGAAGTAAATGGAGTAAAGAGGGAAAGATATGGCTCTGATTAGTGTCAGGCCTCCAACAGGAGGAGGAAGAGGGGATTCTCTTCTGCAAAACTATAGTTGCATAGTTCTACAGTTCCAAAGCACTGTGTAGGAGCAGGGCACACACTCACACTCAGGTGTTTTCCTCAGTCACCAGCTTTGATGGTTGAAGCTTTGGAGAGAGCTGCAGTGTGTATATGTGTGTGTGTGTGTGTGTGTGTGTGTGTGTGTGTGTGTGTGTGTGTGTGTGTGTGTGTGTGTGTGTGTGTGTGTGTGTGTGTACTGGTTGCACAGAGCAGCATAGCAGAGAGACACGTGAGGGCTGTAGCGGAGCTCAAGCACAGGGACACACATGTGTGCTGCATTAGTTATTGGTCTGCGGCTGCAGGAATTGCCTGCCACTTTTTGTCCTGCTCTCATAATCTGAACTTTTTTGTGATGCTGCTATAAGTAATGGGAGTGAAGTGCCTCCAGATGTTCATGTTTCCGTGCATTTCATCTCAATACCTCGTTGCATATTTTCCTTGTTTACTGTCCAGGTGCTCCTCTGTTCTTCACCTCCTTTAGTGTTTAGCACCAGATTTAATTACCAAGGTGGAAATTTATTGATTGTCTCAATCATTGCATAAGCAGAATGTGTGAATGAAACTGTTGTGTCACATGAATAAATTATGTTAAGTAAACGAAGGCAGAGGAGAAATGTTGACAGGATTTGTAAAAAAAAAAAAAGATTGCTAAATTATTGGTATTGATCAGCACCCTTGCCAGTTAAAGCAAATGTCTGTATAATGTGTCCATTCTTGAGCACTGCACATTTAAAAGCTCACCTAATGCACTTTTAATAGTCCCCAATGATGCAATGGGAGGAGAGATCTCTAACTTAACTCTGAATCATCCGAAAGGTATGACGGATAGATGAGTGTTTGAATCCATGAAACATCAGCTCGCCCTGATGCAGCGCGTCAACCATGTCGTCTAGAAGTCTGTGGTCCAGGGGAAACATCTCACCTTTCTGCCTCTATTGCCAGTTGCATCATTATTATCTTACATGTTTAATCTCTACTGTGACATCTCTGCATCCGCCAGACACAAGCATCCTCACACTCATCCACACGTGTTCACACTTCTTCCCTGTGGAGGCTTGTGGGCAAACAACACAACATTGTGAATGGATGCTCAGTGCTCCTGGTTAATACACTTCATTAGAGGTTCACTTTGCACGTCTGGCTTGATTTAACAGGCCGGAAAGCCTTGGGACAATTCTTCTGACATTTCAAGAACAGCAGGAGGAGACACAGCATCGCTGGCTTGTGTTTATGTGAAACCATGGTAAGAAAAGATGGAGGGAGCCATGGCTTGGTCTGCCGATTAATGATGGTTTGGAGCCCGGGGAGACATGATGCAGACAGAGGGAGAACACAGCTGGAGGTGTGTGTGGGGGTGTTTTGAGGTAAAGCTCTGCCCAGCGGAGAGTGGGGGCGTGTTGTAATATCTCCCTCATTCATGACTGCAGTAGTCATTCATACTCTCTTACTAAATACTTTATTTTTACACTGAGGGCTCTCTCCCAAGTAAAATAAATACATAAAAAAATGAATTCTATATGTTGTTTTTAAGCCCTTACATGTACTGAGAGTGAATATTGGATGATTTGATTATATCCCTTTATGGCGCCATCACATATTAAAATGTGTGATTTTTTAAATTTACCGTTCCCTCCTTGTTAATGCAGACAGAAATATGCTGCGTCTGTGTGTGTGTGTGAATGCAGTAAATATATTTTGGTGATGTGTTGGAAGGCTTCTCTGATGATTTCTGATTGCAGAGAGAACAGTTTACTTCTCGTAGAGTTAAGATTAATTATCTGATAATTGTGAGATCTTGAGCTCAGGTCTTTTACACTCTTCCCCTGTGGGGGTGTTTTATTATTAATACAAATGAAGCATAGTTGCTGTAGCTGTAGAAAATAAAGAGCTGCCATCGCTCCATCTTTTGTTAATGACTGCAGTGACTGTGAGGCAGCAGCACGAGCTGGAAATGGCCGAATAATGGCTCCATTCAATGCAGAAAAAAGGTCATTTTCACAAATTGACAAACCTGGCTGGATAAAGACTCTGAGGGTTACTTAATGGTTTACACATGCTGCATTCCCACAAAGGAGAACCTGCTCATTATTTCCACTGACGGGAAAGGTTATGGTTGCATTGTTTTCTGGATTTGAGCGAAACGAGTATCGATAAGGGCTGATTTCCCGTCATATGTTCAGAAGATTCCCATCAATGCATCAGTTCACAATCTGTGTTTTCTTTTGCTTTCAAAACACCTGGGACACAAACCATTAATGTGGATGTAAAAGTGATGAATATCATGTTTTAGTGAAGTGAGACAAGAGAGAAACAGAATTTTGGAAATCATTTACTTGTGGTATTTTACTGCTACAATGTTTTATAACTGTTTGTTCTTTTAGGATGTGTTTTAATGAGCTGGAAGGAAACATAATTGCCCTCTGTTGATGCTGAAAATCCCTCTTTCTAAAATGTCTCTTTTGTTTTATGTTCACTATTGGTTCAAACTAATTGTATTCAAGTGTTTTCTATTCTAATCTGTTTTGGGGTGTTTTGTCTTTTCCAGACTGATTTTATTTGTCTCATTTTTGCAATTTGAGATAAACAAATCGTAATCTGCTCATTTGCCCCACTTCATATTGTTGAGGCAACAATGCTGATATTTTTCTATCCCTCTTTTATAAAATTAAAATACAAAACATTTTAACTTGCAATTAGAGAACAGACCTTTTGCAGTGCTTCTTCACACTAATCAAAATTATACATGCTCCTACGTTCATACACATACACACAATACTAACTCAAATACAGACACATTTATATTGGATATTCTCTTGAGAATCTCTCCTCCCACTCATCCTGCTCCTTTTCTACTTTTTCTTCATCATCATCCTATTCATTTTCTCCCTGTTAGAATTGTAGTCACTGAACTTTTCATTCTTTGCTTGCCTCTCTCTCTGTTTCAGGCTGAGGTGAAAAGAAAAAAAAGGTTTTGTTGTGTTTGATTTGTCTCTCACTGTCAGTCAGGCTCAGGTGCCTATTATTATGTTATTTCATATTACAAACTTTCTATTAGTTTGATGTGTTGGCTTTTCTGTCATAGCACAAAGATGGAAAAAGGAGTACAGATAGGGTGAAGAGAGACAGAAAGAAGGAGGCGACAAAATTTGCATTTCCACTACCAACACAACTGTGCAAAACCAAAATATGGTCATGAAAGACTGAAAGAATGGTGATAAAAAGTATATTGTGAAGCATTTTGTATTGTCATGAGGTAGTTTCTCTGACATGCCGATATTAAGGGTTATCGCTAAAGTGTAAGGAGACATTCACATTCACACATCACCTGACCATGACCTGGGGGCTGACAGGAGAGAGCGCTTACTTACCTTTTTATTAATTTAATTAAAGAGTCTAACAGACTTGTTGTGGAGGTCCATCTTCTTTCTCCCTACCTACAGTACAAGATGCAATTGTACTTTATCAAAATATCACTTCTATTTTGAGAAAAACTGTAACAGAAACACGGCTCTAGAGAGAAACCTGGTGTGACAGCAGACACATACTTTGGTGCCATGTGATGACAGCACATTACGTACCAGAACATCAACGTCTTGTTAGTGAATGTGGATGCTTCCTAACGTCCTTTTACATTCTCTACCTCACCAAATCATCATCATTAAATCAATTTCCTGAAGCTGTGAAGACGTGAAGTCGGGACTGTTGCGCTGATGAGATAGTAGCAGGGACAGCAGGGATACCAGTGACTCATGTATATGGGTCTATACTTATCTGGACTGTCACCAAAGTCTGCTTTCATGCAGGATCCTTGTCGCCACTGGTTATGAAACCTCTCACAAACAAGCTGGAAGTCTTCAGTCCAGTTGTTGGGCTTTGGGAAGGATTTGTGTGTGAAATAATCAAGACTCCACCGGCTCAAAGACCTTCCACCCAACAAAGGTGTCAGCCAATTTGCTATGACGTCTGCTGTTCGTTGCCTGGAGCCTCCTTGCTCCTCCCTGAGGTTTTTTTGTCCACCGGGACTCGAGGCCTCTTTGCTTCGCCTCAGCACTTTTTTTTTTCTGCTGTTTCGAGCAAGTCTGGCACATACTTAGAATCCCTGTCTGCGCTCAGGGAACATTCCTACCTCCGGCTCATGACCCCTGTGCAATGTTTGCTCTGTAAATTGCTTTACGAAGCGTTTGAGTGTTTGCAATTGTGCAGTACAGTGTTTTCATATTGCCTGTGTAGTGGTGAAATCACAAAGGTCATGTGAAGTTCTGAATTGGTTTTGCAGCTCCCTCTGAACAGGTGTTGTACGGTTTTGGATGCAAACGCTGCTGATGTGAACAGTAATTACTTACCTGTGATAAACTGAACCTGCCTTTGTCACACACACAAATGGGGGTCACATCCACTGTTTTCAGCCTGACCTCAGCAGAAAAAAAAAAAACAGCCACACAGGTCACTTGTGCAGCAAGGTTGTTATAGGCCTGATTTACCTCTAATGGCAAGGAGTGACCTCTAGGAGTCTTAGTAATTATGATGAGAGCAAACGGTTAATCAGGTGCTGCAATAGAAAAGCAAAACAGAGGGAAAACGGGGGGGTTGGGGGGAGTGTCAACATGGTCGGCTGGTGAACAACACTGCTGCCTTACAGAAAGAAGGTCCCTGTTTTGATCCCAAGTCAACCTGAGTGCATTTCTGTGTCGAGTTTACATCTTATTCCTGTGTCTGCTTGGCTTTTCTCTGTACTTTTTGCCACAGCCCTAAGACATGCATGTTTAGGTCCATTGAAGACTCTAAATTGTCTGTAAATGTCTCTGTCTCTCTAAATGTTTTTTTTTTTTTTTACAAAAGTGTAAAAAAATGATACATTTTATGAAAATAGTGTGGTTTCAGAGCAGGAAAGTTAATGGGTGGATCGATTGTATGGTACAGACAGTGGATATAAGATAAATACGTGTCAACTATGAGCTCTTGGTTTGTCTCTAAACATCCTAATTACTGTACATACTTCTTTCTCAGTGTCACTGACATCCTTTTTATTCTTGTCTTTGACATGTCAGCATTTGAGAGCCTTCACTGCCAATGTTATTTTACGTCAGTCTGAAATATTGATAGTAAAAAAGGGTGTGACATGACAGACTCCTATTACTACAGTATGTCTGTTGTTTTCTTTTTTTTGTTTTTTGTTTTTTTTTGTGGTGACTGTAATTCGGCCTCACGTGGGTGGTTGTGCACGCCTGTGATCTCCGAAGACGACAGAGCTGAGAAAATTAAAGCCGATGTGCAAGTGGAGGATTTCCAGCCTCAGTTAAAAATATTGGCTCTGTCTACGTTTCCCGTTTGACAGCATTTTTAATCACATTAGGACACACTGGACACACAAAAATCGGATTTGTCTCACGCTGGTGTTTGGATGCTTTAAAGCAGTTTTTGGCAGTGGCCGAGCTTCCATTGTGACACACGCATTTTCTTAAACAGACACAAATAGGGAAATACTTAGAGGGATGTTGAATATGTAAAGCTGTTGAATATGAAATATGTGAAAATCTGAAATCTCAGATCAGATGATTGACAGCAACCACTGCTTTCGCAGAGGTCGGAGCACCGACGCTCCCACTGAATTTCTGCAGCTGCACAAAGAACCCGAGCCATTTCATCTCTTTTATTTTTTTTTTATGAGTGTTTTAAAATGAATCGCACACTCTCGCCCTCATGTTCCCTGGGATCACAGTCTTCAGTATGCAGATACAGATGTCTCACTCCTTAAAACAAACTGTTTTCTGCAGCTCCCCTGAAACCCTCCGTGGAAGCGTTTACTCTGCATTCCTGTGACACGGCGACGTCTGAACGGCAAGGTCATCCCGATTTCTCACACAAAGCGCTTCATCGGTAGTGTAACCAGTTCATCCAAATCACATGCAGTGAGTGTCGGCGCAAAGCCGGTGCAAATCCATGCAACAGTATAATCACACATACAGTACATGATTAATTTCTACTGATTGTGTCTCAGGCAAGGTCTTGAAGCAGACCATTATTATTATTCTATTTAAATGATGTTGGTTACTCACCAACCACTCACTTACCGTCACGTCTTCACTATAATTACTTGAGTTTTAATCGAGCCGGGCACATTAAATAGCTTGTTCTTATTGCTACGTAACTAGCAGAGGATGTCTCTGAGTGTTCCAGCCCGCTCTGGGTTTTCACCTATGTTATATTTTAGCAATGGGGGCACAGATAGATCCCAAATAAATATTTTACACCTATAAATAATTCTATTTGTTTTTTTTTTGTTTTGTTTTGTTTTTATTATTCTGCCTGTGAGGAGCTGCTGCTACCTGCTTTGCAAGCTCTGCAGGCTCTGTCACGCAGCCTGAATAGTACAGTGGGTGCGACACCTCAGACTGCGTCTCCAGTTTAGAGTCAACAACGAGGAAACAGACGGCTTGTTCTGCTGTAAAACGATGGAATATATATTACCCAGAGGGCGTCCTCTGTTGTTTATTTTGCTTCACTTTCCATAATGTGCCCATTATAGTAGTTCATCATTACGAACAGTAACTTAAATGGCAAGAAAGTCACCTCCGTAATGCCATATAAACATGGAAATCATATTTTCCACGCTGTTCCTGAATTAATTAGGAAAGGTGATGCATTGCAGAGGAATGCAGGACGAGGTTAGCATCGGGGCTTTGCTTGATAGTCTCCTCGCCAGTCCCACTCTTGTTTTCCTCTGCAGTGTGTTTAAGCTTTCTTCACATGGGCAATGTTTTCGGAGGGCCTCAGGGAGTTGCTTCGGTCCCGCTCTCCCTGTGTGGTTGATGATACTAATGAGGCACTTTGTGAAGATTAAGACCATTATTCACTCATGTTGTGGTGCACTGTGTGTCCCAATTACTGTATCTTACCTCTAGCTAGAACATAGTTAAATGTGGTGCTTACTTTTCTCATAGGAACTGAAGGTAGGGAGGGGGCCCCCTATTATTTGTTTAAGTTCAGTTGAAGAAAATCGGTTCAAGGTGAAAATTATAGCAACAAGAAGTATGAGGCTGCTGATCGACCAGCATGAGAGCAGCTATGGCGACAACAATAGGCGTGAGAGGTGAGAGATATACTGCATCCAACTCTCAGTTCCTCTCATGGTAAAGCGGTAGAGAGCTAGGGTGCTTTATCATTCATAGTCTCTTTCCATGTCACACTCATGGGTAGTATGAGAGGGTGAAAAGGTCTGAGGTCATCTCCTGAGGCTGCAGATGTGTGTTTCCAGATGTGGAACAGTGAATCTGTGATCCCTGATGCCTGTTGGTGGTACAACAGGTGCCTGCAAGTAGTTTGGGTGTTAATTTCATTGACGCTGGACTTGCACACTATAGGATGGCGCATATAGAGGGACAAAGGCACCAGGGAATAAGAGACGATGCTCACGCTGCAGGCCTTAATGCTCACTTCAGATTTCCCTGCTGAGATTTATTCTAATTTGCATTGTTTGTTCATACAGTGACTTAAATGAGATGGCATCAGATTCAATAGTTATGATCATGAGATAAAGGGAAGAAAATATCGTCTTTTGCCTTATTGAGAATTATTGAAGAATACTGGTCAGACTCAGGTAACTTAAAGTTAAACTAACTAAAACATCAGATTTGTATCTCATTTACAGTAGAAGAGCTTTTGAAAGTGGCATGGGTCTATCTAAGATTTGTGCTGTTCAGATTCCTGTTATAAACAGATATGTGTGAGTCTCAGTGTGAATGGTGTGTGTGTCCAGCATGTGTTCCTTGCTTTCACCTATGCAGAACCTCATGATACCATTAAGGCATGAAGTGAATGGATAGATTGACCTGGCTTGGTGCTACAGCAGCATCTGAAAATAATTCTGGTTTGGTGGTAGTTGTGCATACAGTATAACTCTGAGGAGTGCTCTGAGGAGACCAGCACTCTGAGGGTGCATGGGGGCTTTGTAGTACAGTACATGGTTACTACCCTGTGATTGGGTAGAAATCTGTTTCAGCCTCTTTGGCGTAAGGCAGCTCATTAGAAGTGGAGCACAACAACAATATGCGCAACAATACATCCAAAATCTCTTGCGTTACATGGTACGTCCTAACAAGGGGTGAACAAACAACAAACTTTAAAGAGAGGTCACATAAAAGCAGCGCTGCTAAAGAGTCAGAAGAAGTGAAAAAAGTATGAAAGATTCAGCCGCTGGAAGGTTTGTCTGAAGTCTCAAAGCCCTGATGGCGAAGACAAAACCACGGTTTTAACAACCGGCTCTGTGATGCACTTTAAAACCTGACAGTGCAAACCTTCAAAACGAGAACTCATCCAGAATGTAGTGTTTTTATCTGTTTTCCTTTTAATGCCAAAGTGTTTCCAAAGTAGGAAAAAAAATTATCAAATTGTCATACTTTGAGAACTGAAGGCTTAAAATCGTGTCGGATATTCCAGTGAGATTTTTTCAAGTCTTCACAAGACTTTATGAGTTGAGAGAAACCTGACTGCACCAACATCATGAGGCACTTCTATTTTAATCATAACTCTTGAACGTTACACTGAAATCTAAACTGGTTCAAAAAATAGGACGCCTCTCAGTTGTTTTCATGTGCATTTAACACAAAAACTCACACATTTTCAAATCGTTTCCTCAAAGCCCAGTTGGGAATAGATTATCAGTTGTATATCACTTTGACACTGTCAATGATACATCCTCACCGTGCTTTGAGCCTTGTAAAGTTATACAATTCACCGTTTCCCTCCACCAGAACTGTTCCTGCGACACTGCTTTGTTGCCCGTGCGATGCTGTTGTTGCGACGCTTCATAGAAAAGTCGGCGGTACAAACACGCGCCGCCGTCGCTCCCTCTGTCCTCAGAGACGTGTCGTGGGAAAAGGCAGCACAGCCCTCCCGATTTTATTTCGGCTTTGATTTCACTTTGACTCAAGATTTTCCATGTGCACGATTTCTTTGGCCTATGGGGCATGTGGGAGATGAAAGAGAATATAGCTTTGTAATGCATCTGAAGTGGATTAGAAAATGCACTGGAAAGTCGTCTCCTCTGAATGAAGAAGGCTAATCTGGAACAGGGCAGATGATATCTTGCTTATCATTCCTCTAATCAAACAGCTTTTTGTAGATATGACACGGGATCCAAGTGATGTCATTCCCGGCACCACTTAAAAAAGGATCACTCATTTACAGATAGCATGGGTGATAGCGTCGAGCCCAGAACAGCGAGTTAAAGCCTCAGATCTGCAGCATCTGACTGTCGAGCGCGGTATTTTTGACCTCTCTCTTCTATTCTGCACTAATTGAAGTTCAGAGGCACGTCTGCAGAGCAGCAAATAACAGCAGGGGTCTGAGAAAACAGGAGACAAATACTAACAAGAGCCTCACAAAAATAACTCCTTTTCTCTGGCTAATTGCAAGGGTTGCGCCACAACCTTGAGAGGAGAGTACACATACATAGTGTTTAACCTATTCATTGCCTATATGAACGCATGCTGGGATGATATGTGCTAAAACAGATGTCCTACAGCTGACAGTTAATGGTCCATGTCATCAGTCATGCCTGGAAGTGGAGCATAACTCCCTCATGTTTCATTTTATTGGCCTTGCATACTGAAAACACTTACAACTATCAATGCACGGCAGCCTGAGTGTGTTTTGGTCATTTTCACAAAAAAGATAAGCTACGTAAAATGAATGAAGAGATTTCTGTCTCTGCCGGTTGCTTAGGTCTGAGGCTGGAGTGATCAGACAGGTTTGTATTTTTATTTTATCATCTCGCTCCCTCTCTTTCGTACGTCTGTCTCTCTTGTATGTCTGTTTTTTCTTGGTCTAGAATTTTTTACACTTTATGTGTGATATGCTCCTTGAGACTGTCTTCCAACCCGTCTGATTGTGACCCTATTTTAGAGGCACAATCAAATGCAGTGCTAATTAATGAACCGTCTCTGCCATTTGCAGCATATCCACAAATCCATGCTTAAAGAGACTGAACACAAACACTGGAAGGCTGAGGGTCAGTAAAATGTTGCATCATGATGAGTAAAAACATAATGAAATGTGTTTCCCTTGTATCATGGAGTATGATACTCGATGGAACTGTGTGTGAATGTGAATCAACAACTATATTTTCCCAGAAGCAGCGAGGAGATAAATCTGTGGCCCTGGCTGCAGAGTGTGTGTGCAGGGGGTCTGTACACAGGTCCGTCCTTGGTGGTGAAGTCCAGCATCCAACCGCAGTCCACACAAACATCTCAATTAACCACTCGTAACTGCGCTGTGAATAATGGTTTGCAGGAATAATTCAGTATGAAATATCTTTATAAAATTGAGAAAAAAAAAAACAAATAAAGCTGCCGTACTGTGACAATGGTACAGTGGAAGATTGAATTTTACCCTGTTGCACAATGACTGCATGCGATAATAACACAGTGTCTCCACAGATCTAATGGCTAATTAAACACATTTTTGATAATCTTTAATACAATTATAAAATGTCTACAACATTGTGTACAGCGGCCTCATTCTGCTGCAGACTCTTTCATTAAATATCTCTGTGACTTCCATCATTTCTATGTTTCTCTAAATTGAAAATAGTGTTCGTGCTAATTTCAGTATCCAAACAAATAACAAATCATTACATTTTACAGATGAGATTTTGACATGTTTCCTCTGGCACTAGGCTTGCAAACACTTGAGCTCTGCTAAATTCTCTCTAAAGTCTGTTCATTGATAAGATACACAGACATTGCCATTGGTTTTGTTGCGACAGAAGGGAACATTAAATGGACGGAGGCCCTGAGCATTAGGACTTAAACCTCTATTATAAGATATGAATGGAAACCTGTCTTTTAAAATACAGTTACATCTATAAAAGACATTGCATTTCTCTGCTCTTTCTGTTTAAAATGGCCACATAACCATCCTGACATTCAACTCGGGGTAGATATTTTTGGGCACAGCATTTGTGCATTGTTAGAGCTAAATTTGTACCCATGTTTCCCAGTGGAGAATTGCGTTTTGCGTCAGTGACTGTCTTGGGTAGTTGAGTTCTCTGTTCGCCTCATGAAGCAAGCACTCACACATCAAGAACAAAGATTAAATTAATTTGATTGTTTTTTTGTTTTTTTTTCTCTGATAATTTCTGCTCCACCTCCTCCAGAGGGAAATATCAACTCCAAAAAGCTCCTCCGTGTTCACCAGTGAGTCTCTAACCTGGTCTATCTGTTGTTTGCCATTGAACAGATGGTGAACACAAAGTTTTTAGCTTTTTTTTTTTTTAAGGCTTTATCACTGAAAACAGCTTCTGTTGTTCAGTTGAGAATCATCCTGAGAGAGAGAGAGAGACCAGAAAAGTAGTGAACTGAACGATGAGGATGTCACCGAGCCTCGTTGAGTTTGGAGAAAACCACAGCACCTCTCACTTTATCCGTTATGATTTACAGCACATTTTGTTATCTATTTGATTAATGCTCAGGCGCACTGCTGCATGTGCACGATTGGGTTGAATATATCATGTTTTGTGGGAAAAAAAAAAAAATTACAATACATAAACATTGTCATGTTATTAAATAGAAAACTAGGATGTCTCTTGTACTCTGAAATATCAGATTACGCAGGTGTGCTGCTTAAACTGCTAAAATAAAACGATGAAGTGTTTCAATAGGGCTTTGAGATTTGCTTCGTGTCGCTGTCGACCGCCAAACATTATGAAAACACGAGCTCCTTCACACTGGATCGAGAGTGCTTTAACGCTTCATCACAGCACTCTCCTCTCTTTCCAGCCCTGACTGAGAGCGTTGATGATCATGATGATCGGGATGATGGTGAGGATGTCAGATGAGGGCTGTCCACATCAAAGTTCCTGCCTCTTCGCTATTGTATCTGTTGACAGTGGCTCCTCTGTCTGCTGGGCTGGATGCTGCCATTTGTCCACTCATTATATTGTCATGCTCTGATGCTGTTGCACACAGACACCTCACAGCCTTTCTCGGCCAAGACGTAAGCATGACGGAAAAGCTAATTGTGTTGTTTTGCTTCTGGCTTTTTTTCTTTTTTTTCATCAGAGGATTCAACCCTCCGCACGCGCGCACACACACACACACACACACACACACACACACACCCCTCTGGATGAAACAGCCACATTCTGTCTGCTGCTTGAAGAGGCGTTCACGGGCATCATCCTCCGATCACAGCCTTTAAACAAAGCAAATCAACAACAAAATTAAGCAAAAGAGGAAATTACAGGCCGCCTGCCCTTCTGAGAGCTGTTGTGTTTGTGAACAGCTGAGTGTGACGAGCCTGGCGCTCTCCCTTTCACCCCACGGATCATTTTCTGTCTCTTCAACACTCTTTACAGCGACTCTTGTTCCCACCCACCTCTACTCTCACTCTCTCATATTTCCCCCTCCTGTCTCTCTCTCTCTCTCTCTCCCTCTCTCTCTCTCTCTATGTTGCTCTTCCTCTGCGTTTCCGGCTATGTGAAACTCATCACATATTTTCAGGATGTTTTTCTGGCAAGCACAAATCCAATTTCTGGTGACTAATCTGCATTTTTTTTTCTCTTCCATCCCGCCTCCATCCTCTCACTGAGCACTTCTCACCATTTGCTGGACAGGGATGGAAGCGACACAGGCAGGCAGGCAGAGGGCACAGCTGGGAATATTTAACCTTGCTTGCAGGTCTAATTGTTATGGTTGGAGTTATATTAGCTGTATTTTTTTAAAAGAAAGGCGAGATCAGTCTTGAATGTACGCAGAATGCCTCTACTGTATTTGCATGGTTTAATTTGCATAGCTTTACATTTCACTCGTGGGGGGATAGAAATATATTCATCGTTTATTAATGGAATCGTGTGAATGAACCACACATTTCATTGTTGTGGAAACATCATGTTTTTTTTTATTCTTTTTCCGTGCAGCCATTACTTAAACTGTAAAATTATTATGAACCTGGGTTCATGGAGAACCTCGATTATCCTCCTGACAATACGATGACAAAAACAGGACTGAAAATATTAACAATTTGCTGGAGATTGGAAGACAGAGCTGTGATGCCACACCTTCCAGGCCTTCAGCAGTGGCTGCTTCTCTTCATGCCGCCGCCGCAGCGATAACATATGCACAGCGAGAGAAATCCAATTGTTGAGAATCATGTCAGCTGAGTTGGGGGCACAGCTTTTGCTCATGATTTATTACCGAAGTGCTGCCACATTTGCCAATAGGAAAACACTTTCAGTGGAGTCGTGGGGATATACGCTGATGGATGAGAATAAAAATGGGATTTTTTTTCTGCTGCCTTCATCTCGAAGACGATGGAGCCACCTCTGTCTGCGCCTCCAAGAGGAAATGCAGCAGCAATTCTTTAGGTATATGCATGTGTGTCTGTTTTTTTTTTTACTTGGAGATAATTTATGCTTATTTGGGATTTTTCTGCCCTCACATCAGAGCCAGCGAGATGCTGTCGTCTCAGCTCCCCAGATGCTGGAGGAGGACCGCTTCCTGCGCCATTCAGAGAGAAAACACACTTCCTCTGTTGACCAGAAAGACTGTTTTTAGTGCTCCTGTTTTTTATCAGCCACCCTGCATCATTCATCATCAGTGTGTGCGAATGTGTGTGATGTCGCTTCATTTGTTCATTTGCTGTTATTTCCACTATGGCTGCAGATCAACAGCAGTATTCAGGAGATACAAGCAGCCAGCAAAATATATCCTGGGAAAAAAAGCTTTCAAACACGATGCATAAGTTTTCAGGTGAGCATCAGATGATGTTCACACCTCCTGCTGCTTAAACTGAATTTAAATTAAATGAAATCCTTTTTATGACCATTGAACTGCAATAAAACAGAAAGTAGTTGTGACACTCATGCAGTGTATTTAAAACATGAAAGACATAAAAAAAAAGGAAAGCATATAAAAAGCATAAAAACAAAGACACTGGACACCGGGTAATGATTTAAGTTGTAAATATGCATGAGATCTATAAAGTGCATAGAAGTGCTAATTAGCAGCACTAAAGGATTCAGATTACATTATGTTGCGTTATGTAAAGCAAAGTGTCCTGCACAGAAAGGCAAAGGTGGTGTATTTTTAGCCTTATGTGATGCTGTGCTTGTTTGAAAGAGGGTATATGTTTTAAAGGTTGAGCTTTATTACAGGGGACTCTGCAGAGTCTTTTGAAATCTGGCGATGAATGGGCTGATCTCATTCTGGAAACATTTAATAGTCTTTGACCTCTCTATTCCAACCAGACCATAAGATCAGAGAAGAGGACATTACTCTCTTTTCACATGTGCAGACGATCGTATGTGGTGTGAATGAAAGAGAAAAGAAAAGAAAAAGAACATGCTGGGCACAACATGTTCAGACGTGGAGCCAGGTCAGTGATGTGGGAGTGGCCTTTTAAAACCAACACCAGAGACGTGATTCTGCATTGTCTCACTCTGACGGAATACTATAAACAGAAAAAGGAATGACTTTTTCAGTGTGCTTATCAAAATGTATTCAGTTTAAAAAAATTGAATTATCATATATTGGCATATTGTGGCAGGTAATCAGCGTATATGTTCCACATGTGGTTGCCAGATAAGTATCAAAGGACACCATATTTATGCCGAAATAGAGCATAATATCCCCTCCCCTAAGATTGCATTGTATAGCAAATAATGCATTGTGATAAAACCATTATTGTTTGATTGTGTCTGTCTGTCTTGTTTCTAAGAGCATGGACAACTCAACCATTTTCCTCTAAACAAAACAACAAAGTTGTAGTGAAGGGACACTGATTGAATGTCTCATAGATTATTTCACTTTTCTAAACAATGAATTCAATTAATGATCAAACTAAATAGATTCTTTGCTTGTGTTGATTAAGTCCTGCATTTAATTAAAAACAGTTTATTTTGAAGACTCAAAAATAGTTACGGTCACTAAACTACGTCAAAGAACAAAGCAAGCACATACGGACACAGGAAACAAGTTCATTTGTGAGTTTTCCATTGGTTACCAGGTAAAGTTTCTGCCACAGATATTCCATCGAAGTGTCCGTCTGCGTGGACCCCGTCACGCTGGCCTGCTCATTCTCTGCTATGTACAGCGGCAGTGCTCCTATGGAAATGTGACATTTGCTTTGTTTCCCTCCATCTAATGAGCCAGTTAACATTCAGTTGTTCACCCTAATTGACTCTTACGCTAACCGGATGGAGGCACAGGACTCCAAATAATTACTCTCTTTATGAGCCGGTGTCTAATGAATTTAAGTGGCATATTTACCAGTCGGCTGACTCTGGGTGAAGGCAGTGGAGTAAAACAAGGTCTACCCTCAACTTGCGAAGAGATGCATTATCTGTGAAACAGAATTTATAGATTCTTGACATTTTGAGAGAAATGGCAGGTGTTGAAGTATTGCGGAGATTTCCAGGGTTTCTTGACACAATCATGAAAATATGATTCCTCAATAGCCATTAGTTTAAATAATGAGGTGCAATCACATTTCATCAGAAGTTGGTTTTGGAAATATTTTCTGGTTTGCCAAGCAGAAAGAAGCATAAAAATGTGAGACTTCATGACACAACTGTGGAGCGCATTTTAACTTAACTGTTTACAAAAGCCAAGTCACAGATGTCAAGGATTTTCGCAGCTTCTTTTACAATTAATTTTCTCTGCCTGATTTTTCAAATTTGGCAATTGTCATAAAAAAGGGCGCACAGTCTCATCTAACATCACCACACACTGACACCTTGACAACAGCATTAAACTACATTTGAGTTCTGGCAGATTTACAAAGGCACTTACAGGTAGTTATTTCTGTTTATATCTATCTGTGTAGTCTCTTAAGAGGGAGATATCGTGTTGTTCCATATTTCACAACATATTTACAGCATATACAGTATCCATGGTGAACCTCTGCAAAGTTGCACAGCATGAGCTATAGGGGTCTGGCTGTAATCCAACAAGATTTCACATGCTTTTCCATCTCCCCAACGAGATGTGACAAGATCTCTGCAAGATACAGTATGTGCAAGATATGTTGTTTTGCATCCAGTCAGGAGAGACCAAAACAAACTGCTTCCACACCCAAGAAACAAGGCAAAGAATCATGAACAGTCAATCTGCTTCTCTCTCTCTCTCTCTCTTTCCGAGGAGAAAAGACACGTGTCTGTGTATGTGTCTAGCCCGGCAGCAGCACAGACCAGCAAGGTAAACTTGTCTGCCTATGAGGAATTCTCCGCTGAGTAAGCTTGAGTAATCAGGGGAAATCAGCAGCCAGAACAAAGCATTCAGGGAAGTGCTTGCATAGTGTCTGAAATCAGTATTTTTTCTTGACATCTGTATGAGACAACTAAAACTTATACAGAACTACTCTGTGGGTGTTGGAATTGTAACAATGGTAAGAAAACAGCAGAAAAATATGCAAATTTCATCACTACTGTACCTTTAAAAGTGTAAAGGTGTAGCGTTCCAGTCAGTTAACCAAAGCACAGTTCTTATTTATAGGTATCTATCTGTTTGTTTTTCCATTTTTCATTTTGTGAATTTGTATGAATTGATAGTCTCATCAGAGCACTTGTTCATGGCGATCATGGTCATTATTGAGAGACAGAGCTCCCGTGGGTCATGATTTAGATGAATGGAGCCATTTTCCACGCATGACTTTATCAAAGCATTTAGTACAAAAAGAAATTGGATTCCACAATTCAAGGCTGATTGTTAAATTCATGACTTGCATGTCCACTCACAGCGATAAGAGAAAATTGTAATTATTCTCTCTGCAAACAGGATGTGACAGTGGAGCCTGCAACTAGATCTTCCTCCTCCTAATTACTGGAGAAGAATTTCTGATAAATTTTTCTCCAGAAATATAAAGTTATTCTTCACCTGGGAGAAAGAAGAAATAAAATTATGGGTGTTCAGCTGCACCTTACTATATGCATCATATTCACATCATTGCTCTGTCTTGGTTTAAAGGCATAGCTTTCCTCTGTTCTTGACACGCTATTAGCATGTTAATCCCTGATTTAAATAGGGTGGCTCCATGGAGATCCATCCCCATCCAGCTACTAAGCCTCAGGTAACTCAAAGAAAGACTAGGCTAGGCAAGATTTGTCGTACAGTAGTGCAAACGTAGCCCGTGTGTAAGTCAGGAATTAATCAGCCACAGCTACGGTGTGAGAAGCTTTATCAGTTTCACTCAGCATATATCATATGTATGAAGACCATATCTGCCACCACTGCTTCTTTTTCACCTGAGCTATGGGAAAAAGAGTGATCTGAGCTCACTTTTCTCCGCACTGCATTCACCAGTGAGTCACCAGCACAGTACAGCTGCTGCTTAGAACAGGTCTGGATCAGGATCCTATCAAAGATATAAAGCTTCATAAAGCCACAGATTGAGATGCTGCTTTTTTTAAGGTTTTAAGGCTAAAAGTGATGCCACTTGTCGCAATTCAAAGAGTATTTACAGTTAGTAGATTGTTATATTGATGATGTTCTTTTATAACACAACAGATTGGGGCGTCTCACAGGACTGGGGTCTCACGGCAAGAAGAACCTGGACTTGGCTTGGTGAGACGTGTTTAGATCATTTGGAGACTGTGAAGGCATTTCCAAACCAGGACAGTCCAGGGGACTTGCTTCAAGTATGCAAAGAATGCAAAAAAAATGTCACACCTTCATTTGGTTTGGTTTACTTTCACACAGCAATTTTGAGAGTGGACCAAAATGTTTGGCCAACATCATAAAACAACAGCTGCTTTTTTTGGCTTGTATTGCCTGAAACAATCACTGATTGGTCAGGACCACAAAATGAAATCAGCTCTATCCAGGCACTTGTTGCATCTAATATAGGGATTTTGAGACTGAGATTTATCAGTTTTTTCTTTACCTGTACCTCTTCAGATTCATGTTGGTTTTTTTTGTTTTTTTTCCGCTATCCAAAATGCACTGCACTCCATGTCACTACATCAGTAACTTAAAATTCCCTTCACTTGCAGGTAAAACGAGGTGAGCCAGAGTTTGCTTGTTTGATCAGCAATAGTTTTAACACGTGCTGAAAGGAAGCAGACTGAGGAAACAAATTCTGGTTCGTCTGAATCAGACTTAGCAGCTCTAGTGCGAAAAGCCCTCTTTATTGCCACTATAGTACAGTCGGTGTGAACATGTGAGAAAGACGGGTTATCCATATGTCATGCATATAATCAGTGAATGTAGGAATGATAAACTGCTGGTAAGTTAAACTGATGGGATGTTGGAAAGCTTGCACTTTAGCCTGTTGCCACTGACCTGATCTTACATTTATTAAGTTTTGCTCTGCTCGTCTCTAATGTGGAAGTTTGATCGACCTGCTCTTGCTACATCAGTAAATATGAAATGGGACTTTCAGACAATTGGAGCTATCAGGGACACTGGGGAATTCTGAAGTGTTTGTCTGTCATGCTCAGGGAAGTGGTTACGTTTCTATGACAATGTTATGTATTGTTTCTATGCTGCATCCAAATAAGAACAAGCTCTTTTTTTTAAGGGTCCTTAAAATATAAGAAAAACACTCATCTGAGACCCCAAAGTCCTCACATGTCTGTGTGTTGCATAATTGAGGGTTTGTGAATGCTCGATAATGTCATTCAGCCATTAAAGCAAAACAGAAGTATTGTATGTATGAATCATTCCAAGGCCTTTGGTTGACCTGACTGTTTTGAGATGCCTGATTCAAAGTGCACCATATTCGTGATCTGTCTGAACTTGTCACCTAATTTTTCCTTTCATCTAAAACTACTTTACTAATTACATCTCTTCTCAAGAGTTAAAAAGTTCAGAAAACCAGCATGCCAGCTTTGATGTGTGGAACTATAAATCTAACTATTAAGCGAGTTATAAGATTCCCTGCAGTAGACATGATTAAAACATTAGTGAAAAAAATAAAACCCTGCTAACTTTGCAACCTCCTGACCAGCCCATGCAAGTAAAACATACATCTGAAATGGTCTAATGAATTCATTTATGGGCTGGGGCATTATGGGGCAGTCAGTCCCTCACTTGGCTTCGCAGAGGTGGTGAAAGTCTGAATGAGGAAATCAGAGCTCAGCTCAGCGTGAACAACCAAGATGACGAACATTATTATGTGCTCTGAGGTCTCTGCATAACAATGAATCCATCTGTCTTTCATCAGGACTACTTTGCCTCTGATCGTGTTCTCGCCTTGAATGAGGGCGCCGTGGTGAACGCTGTAAGGTGAATTGTCAGGTAAATTGACTCTAAATGCAGCCTTCGGAGGACGCGTTGGGCGGCTGATTATGTCACAGCGTTGTGACGAGGCCTGTCCCATTTCCATTGCTTTTCCAGTTGAAGCTTCCAAATGGGTCCTTTGTTTAAGGAGGACACACACACACAGCACCATCATTTACGACCTCCCATATCTCGAGATTTTTTTCATGAGCCAGGTCAAGGTATGAAAATAATTTTCAACAAACCAACAAGAGACAGCGTGAAGGAGATTTAGTTTTAACTATGAAAACGTAGTATATATATGTAATATAATGATAAACAAGGGTACTAAAATAATAATAATAATTATAGTAATACTAATGATGCAAAGCAAATTATTACAATTGTATATAGATAGATTACACAAGCCATGGTGTCATAATTATACCACAATAGTATTTTATTTTGTCGATGTATGGTTTCCTAGGCAATGCATCCAGGAAATGATCTGAAGGCTGGATCAGCCCATTTACCATCTGCTGCTCCAGCCTCTGGAGGAGCCTCTAAAGCAGCAGCCTCTACTGTCCTGCAAAGGCTACATCCTCCAAGGGATGCAGACATAAAGTTAATTTACACCTCAACAAACAACAAAAAGATCCAATAACTCAGTATTTAGCCCAACTGATCTCTCTGAACTGATCACTAACAGCAGTTAGCACCAAAAGTATTAGAGATTACAAAATCTATTGCATTTACAACGCCATGATGAATGTTCATGTCTACAGCTCCCTGGCTTCCTTTTAGTCTGCATCATTTAAAAAAGCCTAGAAACATGTTAACAATAGCTCACTTTTGCAACTGTGCCTTCTTAGAAAAAAAAAAAAAACTTACTGTCTGACCAAGTCCATGCCTAGGAAGTAATTAAAGAACCCAAATCCACAAGTCTGGACACAAAGAAAATTTGTGAAAAGGGAAGTTTATTTGGGTAACTCAAAACAAACCAGACAGAGAACTAAATTAACGTGAGGGGCAAAACATAGAGAACATGAAACAGTAGAAACAAGGGAAGCACAGGTGAACAGGTGACACAAACAAGACACAAGGAAGGTGAGTTTACCCCAGGGAAACACTAGGAACTGGAGGATCATGAGGAGCACTAAACACAAGGGACTTGAGTTTGCTGCTTGAAACTTCACTGGAGCACAAAGAACACACAAAGTAGAACAAGGAGCACAAGAGAGAACTAGAAGCACAAGCAAACAAAACAAAACACACTGGCACAAGGCACAGAGGATACACAGACTTTTAGCACCAGTGTTTTGGGGAAAACGAGACTCTTGTGTGACACAAGGGAAAGGGCAAGTGACCTCACACAGGAGGGTTAGGCTTTCAAAATAAAACAGGAAATGACAAGACAATACCCCAACACAAGACAAACCTAACCACAGTGTGACAGAAACAGACAGGTCACCAGTCACCAATGCTACTTATGGACGTGACAGATTTTACAGGAAATCTTTGTGAAATCATGGCCAAGAACATGACCAAAGACTAAAACTCAGACTTCATTGTGTCAGTAACAAGGCATCGACCACAGAAAGCTACAACACAATAATAGGAGCCATCAGATAGTCACAGTTGTGAGGCACTCTATCAACTGAAACAATAAATCATTAAGGTGCTACAAAGGAAACCCAGATGCAAAGTCAGAAAGCAGCGAGTTTAGCTCTTCATGTTTTCATGTTACAGCTTACTGAACTAAATCACAGTCTAATCATCAACTCAAATGCCCGGTGCTACTTTTTCCTGCAGGCTCAGACACTAACTTGATTACTAATCAACTCGAGCAAATTCAGGCTTTCTGCTTGAAGCTACCACAGCAAAAGAAATGAGGTATTCTGAGTCTGAGCCTCCACACCAGGACTATAGGGACTATTGAGCTGATGTGGTCGGACATATAGTTTCTGGGTTGGAGGTGAAGGTGGAGGTGTCATGAAACACCCAGGAACGAGACGTTTTTCTCACCAAACAGGTCCGGAGGGGGATATTCTAACGCCAGAGAGGTCGACATCTTTTGAAGTAATCATGAACTCGCTGGTATTTATCAACTACTCCATCAACTCCCTGCAGATATATTACGACCATTTTGTCCAACAAAGCGGTGAAAGTCACTTATCGCGCCCGTGAGGCAGACGGATGGCAAGAGTTGAGATCCGGTGGTGTTGGGGCAATGGAGGCGAACGCTCTGAGCCGGTTTCCTCCCTCACCTAATTACTCAGAGGACCTGTCGAGGGCTCCGTGTCAGCACTGACCCCCACACTGATCCAATTTGACCTCCGGCCCACACACACAGCTCTCTGGTGTCACTACCAGTCAAGAGGAGGTCAATGAGTCCCACCTTAATAGTCATCAGTTCAGGCCGTCTCCATGGGACCATGAATAATCCCCATCACTCATCTGACAGACAGGCCATAGATATCTGGAGCACAGATGAACCTAATGGCTTATTTTGCTATAAAGCTTTTGTGTGAGCCTTTCTTACTGCAGTAAGCACTTTATGGTGACTGACAAAGACATATTTCTTCACTCATTCCCAAATTTTGTGAGGTCAATATGAAAAAATAACTGACATGAGTGATTTATATGTTATATCTCATATGCAAAGTGGAAGCTGTGATTTGGGGAAATATTTAAAAAGAAGAAAGAATGATTAAAACAAAGGATCCTTAGAATGGACCTTGAATTATCTTACTTTCACTTTTTTTTACAATCCTTTTGTAGGTTTCAACTATTATAGTCTGTTTCTGCACAGATCTGGCTCCCTTTCATGCTCACCTGTGATTGAGTTTTCTGCCAATCCCGTAAGTAATCATGTGACCATACATATCTTGGTGAACAGTAGAGCTAGGCAGCTTTTTCTTAAACTGAGTAGTAGCTGCAGCAATACAGAAGTGAAGCGCATCCACATCCAGCTTTATATGTCTGTGCCAGAACCAGTGCGGAATTGATTCTTACCTAAAAATTTCCATAATTTTTATACAAACTACATGTAAACTTTTTTATCTTTTTTATTTTATTAAGATAGGTTTGCATAATATTGTTAACTGGCATTCCAATGTCCAACATTTAAATAGGAAAGAAAATACTGGGATGTCTTTGGACATGCCAGACGTCCAGGCCCAGGAATAGACTGTTGTTATTAAAAGAAAAAAAAGTCTGTTTTTTCCATTCCAGGTCTCCTTTGACTATACCCCTCTGTTCAGCTGGATATGCAGTTACACTCTGCAGCTCAGATTTTCCTGTTCTTCTAAAAGTGGAACAGGCTTCTCTGGATGGCCACAACTCAGAAACAACGACTCTTGGAACAAGCAGTGGAACAATTCATCACTGTAAATGCATCTCGAGGAAATGCTGATACATCTCAGCACTCAGCGCAGTGTGAGATGACCCAACATGAGCCGGCCAAAACAACTGAAATCAGGCTGCACAGTGAAAGCTTTCTGGCTGCTGGCTTCTCATGGAGCGAGGAAGCTTGCTGTACCACACTCAAATGCTTCATCTGCCGTAAAAAATTATGCTCTCTGTGCACAGAGCCTGCATGAAAACCTCGTATTGATGTTTGTGAGTGGAGTTTTGAGCTAGTTGGCGTTATTATTCAGACTTTTGAATGTGAATTTGAGCGTCAGGAGGGTTTGAGAAGACATGGAATTGCAGGGGGGTGTAATGAAGAAAAAAAATCAGTATGAAAAGTCTTCATATGTTTCTTTAAGGAGGTTTTGGAACCTCTGTAATACAAAATAGTTACACGTCTGCTCTGTTAGGGTGATTTGTGTGAGTCCAAACACCAAAAGGTATGCAGCCTGATTTTATTTCATTTGCCTAACGATTAATAATGGATTATGTGATTAAATATTTCAAGACTATTTCAGCATTTAGTTGCAATCCAAATCTGCATAAATGCTGCATTTTCCTCGTGCAGAATCCACATAAATTGTGTGTATTTAGCTTCATATACTCTCAGGAGTGGACTTTGATTTTTGGTGCTCCGGGATTAATGTTAGATGTTTAGATCTCAAATCCCAAACTTCTCTGAAATCTCTGAAGTGCATTCAGACACAATAGTCGAAGTCTTTAGATAAAACAAACATCAAATGATCTGAAGTTTAAGAGGAGATTTGGGTTTTTGGTCAATGTTCCTGCGCTCGCGGCATAAACAAGATTTCAAGGATGTTTTAAATAGCATTTCAATCTCAGACTCTGATTAATGGATTGAACTACTCTGCCCTCTCAAGTCCGCTTTTGATTGCCTGCTGGATTTGACGAGTATGAAAGAGAATATATTTGAACCATTGTGCGCCCTGCCGCAGCAACAAGGGCTTTCCACCGATGGGTGTGATCTCTGCTGTGCAAATAACTTAAGAATACTTTACATGGCTTCAATGAATAATCAAGCACTGCAGACGCTTTTTTGCTCCCTGGAGCCACCTCACACATTAAATGCGATACTGAATATATAATCAAGGGTTTTTGAGGGGTTTGATGGTATCTGTGGCCTTAACATCCTCCATCTTAGAGCTGTTCCAATCTATGAAAACACCTAAATTTAGATGTGTGCCCTTCTCTAATTGATCCGTACAGTGTGACTTCGGTGTCTTTGTTATTGCAGTCGAGCATGTAAGAGATTAATGGCTCTATTTCAGACCTTTATTGTTGAGTGTAGGATCTCTGTGTATAGGCTGAGTCACTGCAGATAAGTGTGGACCGTCTGATAGCGCTTTTGCTCGGATTCACATGCTGAAAAATGGGTTTCTGAA